>JAJOZX010010517.1:42500-128386 GCA_023014485.1 Bathynomus jamesi | reverse complement strand
GCTACAATCTTAATGGTTATAGTTTCTCTGAATCTGCGTCGATGACATTATTACTCCAAGTTCTTTGACTTATGTGTTTGGTGTTATCTGTTTCGGCTTGCACGTTTTGTACCCTTTATTCTGTGGCACCGTGTTGTTACCATATCTTATAAATTGGATTTTTCTCTTCGTTGAACTTCATATTGTTGTCTTCCGCCCACTTGACAAATGCTTCAATGTCGTTTTGTAATTTTTCTATGTCACCTTCTTTTGATATTTCCTCGCATATCTTTGTGTCGTCCGCGAAACACGATACGACACCGTCATTAATGTCGACAGCAATGTCCGCAATCATTGTTATAGACAGTAAAGGAGCTAATACTGTACCTTGTGAGACAGAGCTAACGACTTTCGAGATACATTTTGTAAATAAATGTACGAAAAAACTTTTGCACTTTTACTTTTTTAATTTTCCTCAAATACTTGAATTGAACTAATTTCCTTTATTTATTAATTTTTTTCAAATGAACGATAAACTTTCGTAACTATCGTCTGAATGCTACAAAAGATAAGGACGAATATAACTGAAATATTTCTCTGTACGAATTCTTATGAGCGCCATTGTATACGTAAAAATTAATTAAGGTTTTCTCATAACACTTTGATAAATAACTTTATTCATTTAGCTAAAAATGACAACTAAACTCGTATCGTCTGACAACTAAACTCGTATCGTTTGACAACCAAACTCGTATCGTCAAACAACCAAACTCGTATCGTTTGACAACCAAACTCGTATCGAGTGGAAAACCAGAGCTTGTGACCTAGATACATTTTCCTCTGAACTCTTGATTCTGTTTCAACCTTGTAACTCATTAATTATAAAATAAAATATAACACACACACACACACACACACGCGCACACACACACACACACACACCTCGTCAACCTCGTTCAGGTTCCATATGTTGGTCGCTCTTCACACGAAGGTCAAGCTGGAGGCCCCGCCTCTAGGCCTGGTTTGGTGGAGGAGCGAGTTGCTCTCTTGCGCTCTCCACTACACATAGCGAGGTACACCCGGCGCATCTGGTACCGTCCTGAGCCAGGCATCTAGTCTTCTCTCTCTCTCTCTCTCTCTCTCTCTCTCTCTATATATATATATATATATATATATATATATGGGCTACGTCGTGGCCGATGTCGTAAACACCGCTTCCCGGAGATCAGCGAAGTTAAGCGACATTGGGTCGTAGTAGTTGGACGGGAGACCGTCTCTGCGCCCAGATTATATAGCGACCCCTCCGTCATAGGACCTTAGATGTTGCGAAGGAGGTTTAACAACTCCAATTAAAAAAATTTAAAAAAGTATATATATATACCTTACAACCTTACAACCTTACAAAGGTTCCGCGATACATTTTTTATTATTTGTATCGTATTAAAAGATACGATACAAATAAGTGTCAGTAACGCGATACTTTCATTCAAGAGAAAACAGAATATCTGATGAATTTTGAGAAGTCGGTTTAGAAAATTCAATAAAAATAGAAAGTAATTCAGTTGTTTCACAATATGTCATATATGATGTGTGTGTGTGTGGTGTATATATATATATATATATTATATATATATATATATATATATATAATTATATATATATATATATATATATATATATATATATATATACCACATCAATATGACATATTGTGAAACAACTGATTACTTTCTATTTTTATTGATTTCTAAACCGACTTCTCAAACAATTCATCAGATATTCTGTTTCTCTTTTGAAGGAAAGTATCGCGTTACTGACACTTATTTGTATCGTATCTTTTGATACGATACAAATAATAAAAAATGTATCGCGAACCTTTGTAAGGTTGTAAGGTATTATATATATATTAACTGCAAACAACACACACAGTATAATTAATGTAAAAACGACCTTGTGTAGAAGAACGTTCCGCACAAGATGAGGATGGAGAACGAACAAATGAAAAATGAGGTAACCACCCGGGATCTTCGATTGCCGTCAGATATGCTATCCACTACACCATGGGCCTCGATTAATCAGAAGTCGTAATTCTCCTACATACGAGCAGAAACCAATGCCCTGAGGGGGCACAAGCGTCGTTCTTACATTAATTATACTGTGTTTGTTTGCAGTTAAAATGTATATATTGTACTAGAGGTGGAACGAATGTCAATTTGTGATATTCGCGAATGCGAATATTTTATTTTAATATTCGCGAATGCGAATGCGAATATTTACTAAATTACTATTAGAATTATATATTCGTTTTTCATCATAGAATTGAGGTATTTAAAATTTTAAATGTTAACTTGTAAGAGTTTCGCCATAGAAAATTAATAGGAATAAATCCCATTGAATTTTCTATGTTACCGGGATACGGGACGAGGACCCACTCTTATAATGGTTTGTATCCCACCAACCTCTTTTCCCCAACCTCCACCCTTGAAAGAGGATGATATTTCTTTATAATGCCACGGAGCATCGTTTAGTCGGCAAGAGAAATAAGACATTCATTCATTGTGAAGAGTATTCCCAATCTTCGATAATGGTTATTGATAAAGAAATAGTTTTAGGCACTCACTGGTTGACTCTTTCGTACTTGAATTCTACTATGGTAGATTATATTTTAGGAATAGTAGTTTTTCAGCTCTCTCCGCTGATAGTTTGGAGTCGTTTTGTATCGTACACTAGACCGGCACCACTGAAAAGGCGTTCACTCGCAACACTGGATGGTGGACAAGCAAGAAAACACCTTGCTAATTGCGAACAACTCTGAAAATTGTTCGGCATGCACTCTCCACATTCAGAGGATTTTCGTCAGTTGGCAGTCGTTTTTTCCTTGAGATACTTGTCTAGATTCTTTGAAGATTGTTCTGAAATCCTTTCTCCAGACTCATCGTCACTGCTCGAGGAAAGGATTTTCTTCATAGCTTCGGCGACAGACGTGGACGGTTTTTTATTCGCGCGGTTTTTCATCACGAAGGCCTGGAGATTGAGAATCTGTCTTTCCTACTAAGTGCTTCACATTTTAATCAACCTCTACTTTAACCCTGTCCGTAACAAAAGAAGAGCTGAAAATTTTACTTTGTATCTAGGATCTAAAAATGTAGCAATGTAGTACAAGTCGTTTTTCTGCTGAATCGAACCTTTGTGTTATTTCTGATAACATTGTTTCTCGCATCGCTTTGATCCCATGACTTTCTTCAGCTGTGGACAAACTGGACATCAATACTTTCTTCAGATGGTCACGAGAGGAATGGACGTCCGCTATTGATGATGAGTTGCTGCTGATATTTCTTGTGATATATTCGAATGGTTGGAGTAGAGTAATGCATTTGTCCAGAGTTGAATTGTCTTGAAGTGTTAAAGGTTTTGATCTTACCGGTTGCAGTGGCATACAAGCAGAGAGGTTCATTGATAGCTTTCATTCTGATCATCATTTGCAGAGTACTATTCCAACGAGTAGGAACGTCATGAATCACAGAAAAGCAGTGAGCATTATTCTAGCCTGAATTTTCTTTAAACTCTTCTTGGGCCATGGTTGAATGATTGAAATGTGTCGCAATTGACCTACATTTTGAGATGACTTCAACGACTGCTTTCTGAGATGACAGAGAATTTTTGACAACAGGTGCAATTGGTGACTGGCACAGTTGGTGTTGTTAACACCTGAAGAAACAACGCTTTTTTCATATTAGCACCTGCATCCCTCATGACGCAGTGAACATCATCCGCGCACAGACTCCACTTCTCCAACAATTGTCAAACACTGGCTGAGATATTCCCCTGTGTGACGTTCAGAGAGGGGTTCAGCGCAGAGCAAAACTCTGACGTTTGAATTCTTTGTCCACAGCGTGACTGGTCAGTGCAGCAACGAAACACCTGATTGTGTATCGGACCACTCATCGTGGTGAAGGACAGTTTTCGATGATTGTTTGAGGGAGCTGATATTGTCTCCAATTGTACTTCTGACAGAATCATACATTGTCTCAACAAATTTATCTCTGTAATACTTTCTTTGGCGGCAGTGGATAACATGGCGCCGCTTCTTTCATGAGCCGCACAAAGCCAATATCTTTCCACGTGAGAAAATGGAAGATCATCCATTACTAACATTTCTGCAATCTTACTGTCCATGCTCTTTGTTTTTGCGTTGTTACATCCCACAATTTTGTCTTTTCAAGACACATTTCAAGAGTAGCTTGCTTCCTCCTCGCAGCTGGTGTTGAGATGCCTTCCTCTTCTTGCTACTTTCTTTCGCTTCTTCTTCGGTCTTACTCATATTCTTATACTCTGCAGGGTGTTTGCTGTTAAGATGATTACG
This sequence comes from Bathynomus jamesi, assembly GCA_023014485.1. NCBI lineage: Eukaryota > Metazoa > Arthropoda > Malacostraca > Isopoda > Cirolanidae > Bathynomus > Bathynomus jamesi. The sequence continues at coordinate 124,044 of JAJOZX010010517.1, read as the reverse complement.
CAATCCAGACGAGTCGTTCTTCCTTTTCGCGAAGAATTGGCTTTACAAAGCTTACACTTAGCAATATCATTTGATACTAACTCAAAATAGTCCCAAACGGCACTGGAGGACGCCATCACAAAGCACCTGACACAATGAATTGGGGGCAATTGAAGGCGACACAGGGTTATAGACGGACACTTGCACGCACCCTCACTCAGCCAAGGCTCGTGGGTAACTGACTCGCCAGGCTCCCGCACACCGACCCCTCTCAGACAGCTACAGCTGCATCTGCCGCTAGTCAGGAAAAAAACGTCGCTCATACGCACACAGCGACACTGCGGGAAACAGACGTGGCAGCATCCAACAGTTTCATTTTCGCACCAACCGTTTCTGCGACAATTATAATGAAAAAAAACTAATGCATTACTTATAGCACGAAATATTCGCATTCGCATATTCGCACATCTAAATGCGAATGGGAATGCGAATGCGAATGTTCAAAATGATGCGAATATTCGCAAATGCGAATGCGAATGCGAATATTCGGTCCACCTCTAATATGTACGGCATGCGAAGGTGCCCCTCAGGGCATTGGTTTCTGCTCGTATGTAGGAGAATTACGACATCTGATTAATCGAGGCCCATGGTGTAGTGGATAGCATATCTGACCGGCAATAGGAAGATCCCGGGCTCGATTCCCGGGTGGTTACCTCATTTTTCATTTGTTCGTTCTCCCTCCTCATCTTGTGCGGAACGTTCTTCTACACAAGCGTCGTTCTTTACATATATATATATATATATATATATATGTATCGTATCGTATCGCGTTACTTTTTTTGGCCCCGATACACCACCCTGTATATATATATTAGTTCTCGTGTATCTGAATGTTATCTCAATTCGTTACATACTATCCTATAATTATTATAATCTAAAAGTTTACAACTCAAATTAAGCGTAATAAAAATGAGTTACAAGGTTGAAACCCTGCAGAAAAGTCACCTTTATCGCCACGACAGGTGTAAACAGTAATTATGAAATAAATACATGGGTTTTCATGAGTTTGAAAAAGAAATGATAATAATATGTAATTATAGAGTACTACTATATTTATTCTGTAATGTTTCAAAGTGTAATACATGCAAATAAAAATATTATAACGCCTTAAAAAATTCAAATTACACGCAGTAGAAAAGTGATACATATATATATATATATATGTGTGTATAGAAACGACGTAAGTATAGAGGAGTGTTCTGCACACGAGGAAGAGAAATAACGAACAAATGAAAAATGAGGTAATCGCCCGGGAATCGAACCCAGGATCTTCCGATCGCCGGTCAGATATGCTATCCACTACACCACGGGCCTCGATCAGTCAGAAGTCGTAATTCTCCTACATAGGGCAGAAACCAATGCCTTGAGAGGGCACCCTCGCAAATCGTGAATATGTACATTTAACTGCAATGACCACGCAGTATATTAATGTATAGAAACGACGTAAGTATAGAGGAGTGTTCTGCACACGAGGAAGAGAAATAACGAACAAATGAAAAATGAGGTAACCGCCCGGGAATCGAACCCAGGATCTTCCGATTGCCGGTCAGATATGCTATCCACTACACCACGGGCCTCGATCAGTCAGAAGTCGTAATTCTCCTACATAGGGCAGAAACCAATGCCTTGAGAGGGCACCCTCGCAAATCGTGAATATGTACTTACGTCGTTTCTATACATTAATATACTGCGTGGTCATTGCAGTTAAATGTACATATTCACGATTTGCGAGGGTGCCCTCTCAAGGCATTGGTTTCTGCCCTATGTAGGAGAATTACGACTTCTGACTGATCGAGGCCCGTGGTGTAGTGGATAGCATATCTGACCGGCAATCGGAAGATCCTGGGTTTGATTCCCGGGCGGTTACCTCATTTTTCATTTGTTCGTTATTTCTCTTCCTCGTGTGCAGAACACTCCTCTATACTTACGTCGTTTCTATACATTAATATACTGCGTGGTCATTGCAGTTAAATGTGTATATATATATATATATGTGTGTGTGTGTGTAAAACTGGCCAACGAACAAAATGATAAAAAGATAGAAAAAAACGTAGGAAGTAAACAGCCAAAGAAAAATAATGATAATATCAAAATTAAGAACATAGAAGATAACCAGATAACAAGAAGTAGAAGCGTAGAAAATAACGTTTGTAAATACTACGCAAAAGGGTACTTCAGATATCGGGATAGGCAATGCATCTATGCACATCCCACATTATGTAACACACATTATACAAGAGGATATTGAATTTGAAAAAAAATGCGAGTTCCACCACATTACTGTCTGCAGGGCCGGCCCCAGCTATGTGCGGCCTGTGCGGCTGCTAGGGCCCCTCCAAAATTAATTTGTTTTTCGTATTTTTAGTTGCTATAGCATCACCAAACTTATAAAAACGACACAAAACCACATAAAGAATGTAAATAAGCAGCATAAATAAGCGTGTATTATTATATTTATATTTGAGGCTACTTTTTTGTCATTGTGTTCAGAACTGTCACTGTTAAAATTCTTTTCGTTTAATTTTTTTCGTCTCTTTATATACGTAATGTGGCGTGCGCGCGGCGGCGTATACGATATTATTATCAGTGTTTCTGTTCGGGTATCAATTATTTTTTGTGACGGTATATTTTTTGGGTTATTATACGACATATATCAATTATATCTAATATATCAACTCTCTATTACATCATCAGTTTATTGATCATAATATCGAGACATATAACAAATAAATCTGACCATCCGTCACCTCAGCGGCGCCTCATGTAGTATTGCCATAGAGACGTCATCCGAAAATTTAAAACCGTGATCTGTAGCCACCAGCCAGTTGGCAAGCAACTGTTTTGTGGAAAAGTATGTTTCTCTCTCAGGTTTGAGCATAGTGCTTTTTTTGATATATTTTCCTAAGTAGCTTTATTAATCAAATGCTATAATTGTATAAATCTATGCATGTCGAAGTAGAAAGTACTTTGTGTCGGAGATGCTTTCATATTTTTGGATGTAATTATTTCAAGAACGGTGCAATAGAAGTTGCTCGTTTATAACAAATGAAATTGGTGTGTTATTTTTAATTATTAGAATAAGAACATAGAACGGAAAAGCAAGTGCTTTGTTGTGTAAGGAATTGGGGCCCCCAACCATCTTGCACAGGGCCCCTCAGAAGCTAGGGCCGGCCCTGACTGTCTGCAACACCTGTGCAAGATATGGGAGGTGCAAATACGGACAAAAATGCTGTTACTACCACCCTCAAATGAACGCAACGAGTGAACAGGAAAAACGAACATCAAAGAAGGGTACCAATTTTTTTAGACGTAGCCAACACAATTCAGCTGCTAAATACTATCCAGCAAATACAAAGTCAGCTGACAAATATAGGAATCCGTGAGCCGGACAGAAGGCACGCACAAAGACACTTCATGCGTTATCGGGACAACAGGTACGGACAACGATAAAGAGAGGCAAATTCTCGGAGGACCACAAGACAACGAAACCGGCACCACTATTGGAAAACGAATTGAATGTATGTGAAAATGATAGAGAAAAAATAAAAGTAATCCTAGCCAACATTCACTGCCTTAAATCAAATCATTCCTCGGACAAAGTTTTATACCTGAAAGGACTCATGCAAGAAACCGGAGAAGACTTTGCATGCTTCACGGAAACCCATCTAAAGGACTGCCAGGCGAACTGAGAACACTGTGAGTTCCGTAATGATAAAAAATAAATACAAATTGACAACTATAACATCCTCCGAGCCGACAGAACGGTGAGACGTAAAGGAGAATGTACTATTTACACACGCGAAAGGCATATGGCAGAAATGACTATAAGTACCTCAAACAGCTACTTTAGAATGTGTAGCAGCAAAAGTTGAAAATTAAATATGGTACTAATTGTAATGTACAGACCCCCAAACACGCCAACCTCAACATTTTTAGATTCCATTACAGAGGTAAGAAACTGGGTAAAAGATCTACACTCTCCAACCCCAAATATTTTTCTCTGTGATGATTTTAATTTTCCATTCATGAAATACAAAAGGATAGGAAAAAATATATGTGTACACCAGGACAAAAGGGGGGCACACGGGAAGACCAGGAGCAGGTAAAAATGCTGCTAGCTCTGGCTGATGAATTTATGTTAACACAAGAAATAACAGAAAACAAGAAAAAACAACTGCCTAGAATTGGTGTTCACAAACAACAGTAACCTAATTGATAATGTAGAAATATCCCCAACTATAATATCGGATCACAACATTATTGAAATAAAAACCAATATAAAAGCAACAAGAAAGGAAAGAACACGAACAACAGAAAGAAGCAAATTCGAAATTTTTAATTTTCACTCCAAAGCTATAAACTGGGAAGATGTTGCATCCACCATGGAAGTAATAGATGAGAAATCCATTTTCGAGGCCAAGACAACGGAAGAGATGCTAACGCCCTTAGAGGAGAAGCTGGAAATTGTGGAAAGACATGTCCCAAAAATACAACAAAGGGGAAAGAGAAGCAGGTTCGAGAGACAAAAGGTCATTGTTCCGAAAGAGAAAAAAGAGTGACTGCAAAATTAAGTAACTGTAAAGATAACAACATCAGAAAAATATTAAATGATAAACTGCAGAGTACCGATTGCGTCATATAGGAACTAATTGAGAAGCATACAGAAAAAGAAGAAGGCGACGCTATAGAGGCGATAAAGGTTAACTCAAAGTACTTCTATAATTTTGCAAAAAGGAAGTCGAAAAACCATGCGACTATTGGATCTCTGAAAAACGAAGACAGTGCTTTATCTGATGATCTAACAGAAATATCCGAAATATTAAGAGCTCAATACGAATCATTTTTCAGTATCCCAAAAACTGACAAACTGACATGCGATAGAAACGTGTTCTTTGAAGAAGAACTACAAGGGGAAAGTATAACGGACTTCGACTTTACGACAAATGATATTACACAAGCATAGGGAAACTAAAAGCACACTCAGCGGCAGGACCGGACAAATGGAATGCCACACTGATCAAAAACTGCAAGAATGCAATCGCTGAGCCCCTATATTGGATATGGAGACGATCACGAGACACGGGAGAAATACCGGGCATCTTGAAGAGCGCGAACATAGTCCCATATATAAAGGAGGAGATCGATCCGAGGCCAAAAACTAGAGGCCAGTGTCGCTTACATCCTACCTCACTAAAATATTTGAAAGAATAGTTAGACAGAAAATCTATTGCTTTTAGAAAACTCAGGAAAAATTCAATGATAACCAACATGGGTACGGTCAGGCAGCTCATGCCTATTACAACTAATGGAACACTACAACAACATTATTGATGCACTTGAAAGTAATGAAAACTATGATGTAACATACACAGAGTTTGCCAAAGCGTTCGACAAGTGTGACCATGGAATCATAATACATAAACTGAAGCATATGGGAAAAAGAGGAAAAGTAAGGAAATGGATATATAATTTCCTTAGTGAGCGGCGGCAAGTCGTTACAGTACAAGGAGTATCTTCATCAGAATCAGAGGTCCTCAGCTCAGTGCCACAAGGAAAAGTATTAGCTCCACTACTCTTCATAATCATGCTCACTGACATAGATGAGGACGTTACCAGAGACAACACAGTAACATCCTTTGCCGATGACATAAAGATCAGTAGAAAATAAGAAACCCAGAAGATATAGTATCTCTACAAACAGACATGAACAGAATCTACAAGTGGACAGAAGACAACAATATGAAGTTTAACACTGAGAAATTTCAGCTGTTACAGTATGGAAAAAGAGAGGACCTAATCCATGGAATATTATACCCCAGATGGACAGGAAATTCAGAGAAATTCTAAAGCAAAAGACTTAGGGGTTATAATGATTGATGACGCGAAATTTGAAACACAATATAAGATAGCAGTAAACAGAGCAAAGAGAGTAACTGGGCAAATACTGAGAACCTTTAAACGAAGGGAAAGGAATATAATGATTCCTCTACTGAAAACACTGATCATACCCAAATTGGAATGCTGCTCGGTCCTAACATCCCCATATAAAAAAGAAGACATTAGACAACTAGAAGGGATTCAGAGAAGCTTCACACAGCCAAGATCAAGGGGTGCAAAGAACTAAACTACTGGGAAAGGTTAGCGAATTAAACCTATATTCACTGGAAAGGAGGAGAGAGAAACATACACCATTATTTACACTTGGAAAATAATGGAGAAACTAGTCCTTAATCTTACTCTAAACCCTGTAACTCCCCGAACAACAGTGGAAAGTAGCCAAATTAAAGGCTAGACAGGAACATCCTTAACCCTGAAAGAAAATAGTTTTGTAGTGAGAGGACCAAAACTGTTTAATCAGCTGCCCAAAGACCTAAGAAACACGAGGAGTGTTGCAGTGGACATCTTCAAAAGAAGATTAGACGCCTGGCTCAGAACAATCCCCGATGAGCCGGGCGTACCTGGCTATGTGAAGTGGAGAGTACAAGAAACCAATTCACTACTTCACCAGGCCAACTCGAGAGGAGGGGCGACAAGCTTGACCTTCGTGAAATGAGGAATCATCGCGCGGAACATTTGAAAGGTTGAAAGTTATATATATATATATATATATATATAATATATATATATATATATATATATATATATATATATATATATATATATATATATATAAATATAATGTGCCTCGGTGGTGTAGTGGTTATCGTCGCTGACTACGAATCCATCGGCCCTGGTATCGAGACCCAGTAACAGCAGCCGGCGCGCAACAAAACCCAGCTGTTCATCCTTCCACACAATAAAGAAAGTGGTTGGTAGATAAATGAGTACCCTGAGTGGCCTAATGGTTAAGACGCTGGGCTGCTGGTGGGGCATGGTTCGGATTCCACGTTAAACTGTAGGTCTAAGGTGGAGTGAAAAACTTGACCTTCGTCAGCATGAAGAATTTGGGCGGAAGCTAACCAAAGGTATATGTACACCTTTCCTTTCAAATGTTCCGTGCGATAATAATTATTATATTATATATATATATAATATATTATATATATATATATATATATAAGTTCTATCACAGACTATAAGCAGTAAAGTTTCGTATGACACGAAAAGTTCTCTTCAGAATTAGGTTCCAAACTGGGAACCGCATAAAAACTAACGGGGAACTTAATGGCACTCTTTTTGACCCTTGGTCATTAACCGTACACACCAAAAAACGCCAAAAATGGAACTTACCAGTGGTCACTGTTAAAAATCGTTTATTACATGAAATGGTAAAGTCACACAAAAAAATTCCATCGAGGTACTTTGATCTGAATGTTTGACGAACTTTACTGTTTATCGTGTGACGCATAAATATCATAAACATCGCATTTATATGCGAGTCATAAACCACTTCACTAAGTGTTCAGACTGCAACCCATGAAGCTGTTTACGCACGTCACATCTATCACGTAAGCTACAGCGGATATTGGATAGAATTTCGGCAGACATGTTGTGTGTTTTGTTCTTTTTGAAAAACTTTGCTCTTCACTGACCAGGTATTTTGTCCATACATGGTACTAAAACCATGTAACAGGGGAAAAAATGGTAGACCAATAATAATGTTTATTCTGGTTTAACCTTTTTCTTAACGGTAAAAGCCATGTGAATAAGGGGACCCGCAGCTTTACGTGGGATCTGAACCATCTAAGGGTCGCTAATTCATTTGAAAGGAGAGGTGGGACCCCCATCCAATTACTTATCAGACCCAACGTCGCTTAACTTCACTGATCCAACGGAAAGCGGTGTTGAGACGTGGCCACGACGTATCCCAGGACATACGATAACCATGACACGTTCTATGCTATGTGAATTTTCCCCAAAATATTACTAAATCTTGATTTAGTTCCCTCCTTCTTTTCATTATTTTTAGGTCTTCACTATGGACGATGGGAGGGGGTACTTCTCGAAACGTTTAATTTTAAAATAATGGAAACGACTCGACTGATTTAACAATTCGTAGTTGTACTTCCTTAAAACACAGTCCCTCGACATGATCCAATATTAAATGGCTCGCATGACCTTATTCGCAATTAATGATAAGTATAAAGGTAGACTCGTCCATTATTTGCTACACATTCGCTCAGTTCAAATGCATTTTCCTCCCTATAACCTTCAAATGAGGATTCTGGGACATCATTTACAGTGGATTCCGCAACACTGGAAATGTAATTCTACAAACGATTCTGAGAATTACGAATAACAATGATCTCAAACTCCTTCAATGAGGATTTCCATCCCACTTAAGTCTCCAACAATCCATGCGTGGCTAAACTTCATAATAATAAGTCAGGCAACTTCATTGAATACTTCCTATAAACAGTTCGCATTTATGGAAAGTTTTTATGGTCATACCATTATAACCATCGCTGTTCTAATTTAAGCACTGTGAAGTGGCATTCAAAGACGATAAAAAAGTCAGAAGTGAGAACAGAACGAATGAAGGATTTGTCGTTTTTGAGTTTGTTCTAAAACTCATCATCGCAGATAATACACAGTACGAATACGCAACATTTTGCTAAAAGGAGTTTATAAAATTTAAGACTAACTTCTTGACCCCATTCCCCTTGTTAGGGGTAGGAAACGGTTTCCGGACCTTAAGACTTCACGCCCTAACCGCTACATGTAGCAGTATGGGATGGGTATAAGTTTTAATGCCCATCCCTTTCAAAATTTTTTTTTTATCTCTTTCTAATGATTTTACAATTTTCTACACTCTCTTTTCCATGTATTGGATGGGTGGCCGTCCTCTGCGTTCGGATGATGTAGTGACCAGTGGTTTGGCTCCCACGTAACTTTGTTTCTCAATTCCGTCACACGTCCTTTGTCGTTACGAAGGAGGTTAAACAACTTCAATTATTATTATTATTATTATTATTATTATTATATAAATGATTCAGAGACTGAAGTACTCGGAGTAGTAATGTACAGTAACGCTTAAATCAGTGCAACCTCTTAAAACTAAAAAGTATATCACTTCCCACACACGGACACAAACACACACAAAAATCCCGCGCTCAGACAATATTTCATGTAATTACATTGCCCAACAAAAAAAAAAATTTTTTTGCCGCTGATTTAATTCTAAGACCTGTTTCTGGATAATATTGATGTGCTGATTTAAAAAATCACCTTAGATTTTGTCCATCACATCAGGTTTTCGTGCAATGCAATATGCCTATTTTGGGTGATCCATGAAGGGCGCTTATCAAAATTGATGATTTTTGAGACCTGTTAACAGCTGTTTTGCTGTTAAAATTTTATCTGTGGATAAGAAAACTGATGAAAGATCCGCAGTTCAGTAACTCAATGACCGAAACGGAGGCAAGAGCTTGGAATGCTTTTGTGGCAGTAGTTAAGAACTTCCTAGGAAACAAAAAGTCTGAAAATTATAAAGATCTTGTAAAGGATTTACTTGTAAACTTTCAGCAGTTGGGTTGCAACATGAGCATTAAAGTTCACTGTCTCAACAGTCATCTGGATAAATTTCCAGAAAATCTTGGTGATGTCAGTGAAGAGCAAGGTGAAACGATACCAAGGAAGATGGGATACCCATATGATGGCTGACTACTGCTGGAGCCTGCAAAGAGATTGTCTTGACATCTCTCATTCTAGGAAGTCCTATAAGAGAAAATTTATCAGCACTGAAAAGTAAGAAAACAAGAAAAAGACAATGTTAAGAAAACTGGTCCCGTGCTTGCTTTAATATGGATTCATTTTTTGCTTATTTAAACACTTTTAATCACTTTATGTGTCAACATTACCATTGTATATTAAAGTTCACTCCCTGCACAATTGTTTACTTTTCCATGCTGATTCTGAGTATGTAAAAACTTATTTTTTGAAAAGAAAAAAAATTGGCATAACCCTGCCAAAATACGATATCTCCAAAATATCCGTATTTGATTGTTCGAAAACCTGACGTAATAGGCAAAAACTAAGGTGATTTTTGAAATCAGCACACCAAAGTTACCTAAAAACAGGTGTTAGAATTAAATCAGCAAAATTGGTGTTGGGCAGTGTTATATAAGAATTTTCACCTAACAGTTAATATCTGCTGATGAACACAGACTCTTCTGCATCTTAATCGAATACAAAGGCAAGGAATGTTTGCTCTCCATTCAGCGAAATTGTGAAACAACGTCGAAAATATTATCCCGGTTTCCACTCTAAACTCTGTTTATATTTATAACGCGAAGGCGAAAGCAAACAAGAGGAGAGACATCGCGTCAAACACACCACCATCTGAAAGAGGCGACGAAGAAGGACGTTGTACAACAAACGCTCTCCAAAGGATATACGTAAAATGCAACAAAGGAACTTTTATGCAGGAAGGAGCGGCCAAGGGTGAAGCCCGCAAAAATGTCCCCACTCCACCCCACTCCACCCCTAGAAAGAGAAGAAGAGAGCCGAAATCAAGATCGAGAGTTTTTGAGATGCCTAAATACGTTAATTGGTCCTCTCGATTAAAGGACTCTCAGTGCTAGTGTAGAGACATCGGCTCTTGTTATAGCGGGATGGATGACTGTTCTCAGCGTCCTTATGATGATGTAGAAACCCATGGTTCGAATACCTTGTTAAGTTATAGATTCTTTGTGTCATAGGACCCTGTCTGTTGTTGACATAGAAGTTAATTCAAGCAATTAAAAATTAATAATAACTTCATTTCAGCAAGTGCCAACAATGCAAATACAAATCCATTCGTAGTATTGTATTTCGAATGGACAGGGTATTAAAGTGCCAATACAGGATCTTAACTGGCACCCTTGACACGGATTAATTGCGAATGAGGGACAAGAAGAGAAAAATAACCCGCGTTTTCCTTAACACAAAATAAAGATCCAAACGTACGAGTGTTAAGGCATAAGAAATTCATGTTTATTGGAGGAAAAAAACTTTTTTATGCAAAAGGTAGAAATTTTTAATGCGGTTTGGATTCAAGAAAGAAAAATGGCTGCGGCTGCATACGCAAGTGAAAAGGAATTACTACTCAAAATAACTTCTTCAAAGTAATTTCATGGGAAGAGCGTGTGTGTGTGTGTGTGTGTGTGTGTGTGTGTGTGTGTGTGTGTTTATTTGGGCGCTAGGACAGTTTGCCTACGGACAGTTTGCCTACGGACAGTTTGCCTCCTGGACATTATGCCTATGGACACCATGCCTATGTGGTATATTTATCCTTACCTTATTTAACTTATTTAATTATTTAACTTCAGATTCATGCAAAAGAATTAATTCAAAATTAAAATGTGTTGTTGCCCTTAATAGCATAAATGTCTGAAAATATATCAAGTAAGAAAGGGAAACAGAAGTTTTCACATAATGGATATTTGTATGTGTTTGATAAATGTAGCAAGCGCGACCCTTCGTTACTTTTTTGGCGGTGCGAGCAAAAGAGTCAGTGTATTATAAGGTGTGTATATATAATATGGGTAATTTTCCGTTATCTGCCCCCTTGACGATTGGTTAGGTTAAGTCGTGATATTTTCGTTAAAACTAACGAAAATATCACGACTTAACCTAACCAATCGTCAAGGGCGTACAGTTGACCTAACCGGGCAGTGACGATTGGTTAGGTTAAGTTGTGATATTTTTGATAGTTTTAATGAAAATATCATGACTGAACCTAACCAATCGTCAATGGGGCAGATAACGGAAAAGTACCCATATTATATATACACCTTATAATACACTGACTCTTTGCTCGCACCGCCAAAAAAGTAACGAAGGGTCGCGCTTGCTACATTTATCAAACACACACAAATATCCATTATGTGAAAACTTCTGTTTCCCTTTCTTACTTGATATATTTTCAGACATTTATGCTATTAAGGGCAACAACACATTTTAATTTTGAATTAATTCTTTTGCATGAATCTGAAGTTAAATAAGTTAAATAAGTTAAATAAGGTAAGGATAAATATACCACATAGGCATGGTGTCCATAGGCATAATGTCCAGTAGGCAAACTGTCCAGTAGGCAAACTGTCCAGTAGGCAAACTGTCCAGTAGGCAAACTGTCCAGTAGGCAAACTGTCCGTAGGCAAACTGTCCGGCCACGTTTATTTGTATGCTATTTTTCATTATAGTCTTATATCAAAAGTAAGCAAGCAAGGCAACTTTATATAGCAGTAATGTTCAAGAAAGCCATCAATCTAGCTGACTTTACGTATCAATAAAAGTACGTTCCTCCGAGCTTGTAAACACGTTCAAAAAAGGTTAAAAATCAAGCATTGCAATTTCGGACAACGTTCTTCATTAATACTTAAGCAACTTCCTTCCATCAAAGGGAAATAAGGACGAAATTATAACAAACTGATTATTTTATATTTAATAAAACTAGTCCAATTATAGTTTTAATTAAGGGAAAGTATGTTTAATTAAAGATGTACATTAACTAGCGTGCATGTTTCACTATTATATATATATATATATATAATAATTATATATATATATATATATATATATATATTATATATATATATGTGTATGTATGTATGTATGTATATATACTGTATATATATATATATACACACCGTGTATATATATATATATATATATATATATATATATATACACACACACAAGGTGTTCCAAAAGTCAGTTTACCGAGGAAAATGTTTTCTTCTGATGATTATTCTAAACATTATGACACAATTTTTTTACAGCAAAAAGCCAGTATGTCTTCAGGACCTTAAAGACTACATTTGGGAAGAATTCCAACTCTTAAGCAATGATAAGGAACTATGTAAAGCAATTTGCAGGTCAACCGTTGACAGATACAAGATGTGCATCGAACAACATGGACGACATTTTGAACAGTTATTGTAACCAGAACTATTCTCATGTTTTGTAAATAAGTTTCAGAATTTTTTTTCTTTTTCTTATGTTTTGTAAATATATTTATAAAACAAGTTTTTTCTCTGTAGTAAACTCACCTTAGGAGAACATTTTCTTCGGTAAACTGACTTTTGGGACACCCGGTGTATATATATATATATATATATACCGGGTGTCCGAGAATTATCTGTACAATATTTGGCTGTTATTAAAAGTCAACCATGAAGTGTAAAAATTCCAGTGTTGTCCCATTTTACAGAGAATCTCATTAAGTTTTTTCTGATACCACGTTTTGACAAGTTTTTTAGAAATGTACGCGGGTGACAGACATTGATGATTTAAAAGCAAGAATCACAGCTGCTATTGAGCGAATTGATGTGGATATGCTGCAGCGTACATGGCAACATTTGGAGTATCGATTGGATGTTTTGCGAATCACTAATGGTGCACATATCGAATGTTTGTAACAAACGTTACTTTAATAAAAGAAACTTTTGAAAATACAGATTCTAAATAATCTTGTTTAAGAAATTTACGTGTGTTATCAAGAATTTTATTAAAAGATGAAATTGTACAGATAATGTTGAGACACACGGAATTTCTAAAAAACTTGTCAAAACTTGGTATCAGAAAAAACTTAATGAGATTCTGTGTAAAATGGGACAACACTGAAATTTCTACACTTCATGGTTGACTTTAATAACAGCCAAAAATTGTACAGATAATTCTCGGACACCCTATATATATATATATATATAATATATTATTATATATTATATATATATATATTAATATATATATATATATATATATATAATATATATATATTATATATATATATATATATATAACAACACTTTGTTCGCCTTATTGACCGCCGCTGTACTTTGTTTCGCTACTTTTAAATCACCAGTGACTATAACTCCTAAATCTTTTTCCTGCTCTACGCTTGTTAAATCTTTCCCTGACATACTATACGCAAAATTACCGTTACGCGAATATATATATATATATATATATATATATATATATATATATATATATATATATATATATGATGAATAAAACCACGAAGGAAAGGAAACACAAAATGGTGCTCAAGCGCTTTCGTCTAATGACATCCTCAGGAACACTGAAGTACATAAAAAGGTTAAGCCTATATATAGGTTACAGAAAGAAAAAAAAGAAAAAATAAATAACATACATACACACACACACACATATATATATATATATATACATACATATCTATATATACAAATACATACATACATACATATACAGGGTGGGGCACGGGAATCAAGTGTTTTTTGAATAGCTAGTAATCGGCCATTAGGAATGGGAGGGGCGTGCGGTAGGTAGCATTCCATTCCTGGGTTCATAGCATTTAACTTTAACTAACACTCACCTTTATCTTTCAGGTGCCATCATGGAGCAGTGGACGTTAGAACACCGCATGTTCGCGTATGATCATTTTGTTAGGAGTGGCGAGTCAGTGACAGCAGTTCAGCGTGCGTTTCGCCGCAGATTCAACATTCATCGAAATGACTCTGTTCCCGCTCGTGACACAATCTTACGTTGGGTTAACAATCTTCGAACAGGAGGCTCAATAATGAAAACAAAACCGAAGGGGCCGCAACGCACTGTGCGTACTCCAGAGAACGTTGAAAGGGTCAGACAAGCGATGTTGCAAAGCCCAGGCCGCTCTGCTCGGAGACATTCAGCTGCACTCGGAATCAGCAATCGTACTGTTAGACGGATTTTGCATGAAGAATTACATTTTCACCCATACAAGTTAGCGATGGTGCAGGAATTGAATGTAAACGATTGCCCCAACGACTGAATTTTGCACAGGAAAATGCTTGCACTTTAGAGCAGAATGAAAACATGATGGTGGTAATGAGTGATGAAGCCCATTTCCACCTTAATGGGGCCGTCACAATCAAAACTGTCGTATTGGGCTGCTGAAAATCCGCGACAACTCCATGAAAAACCGCTGCATAGCCCTAAGGTTACAGTTTGGTGCGCGGTGGGAAAGTTTGGCGTCATCGGTCCCTATTTCTTCGAACAAAATGGGGTTACCGTTACCTAACATCTGGGCGTTACATTGAGATGGTGGAACACCTTTTCATCCCTGAGTTACGAAGAAGCGTATTGCTCGTCGACATTTGTGGTTTCAGCAAGATGGGGCCACGCCACACACCGCCAGAGCGTCAATGGCTGTTCTTCGCCCCCTGTTTCCCAACCATCTCATTTCGAGATTTGGTGACATTGCATGGCCCCCTCGGTCCCTGACTTGTCCACATGTGACTTCTTTCTATGGGGGTACCTCAAGTCACGTGTCTACGAGGACAAGCCCCGTACATTAGATGCATTGAAGGAAGCGATCCGTCAACAAATCATCCAAATCAACAGAGACCTGCTGGGAAGAGTGGAGGCCAATTTCGTAAACGCCTTCAACAATGCGTCGACGGCCAAGGACATCATATGCCAGATATAATTTTCGGTACATGATTATTATGACATGAAATGCTATGTTCTTACGAATGTTGTTCTACCAATATATTTTCTTTACAAAAATAAATATCATTTTCCTGATTATTCCAAAAACACTTGGTTCCCGTGCCCCACCCTGTATATACAATAAACAGAGAAGTAAAAATAATAAAAAATTAAAAATTAAAACCTTAAAGGATTACCAGTGAGGCGTACAGATTTGTAAGGAAAAATATCGATTTTTAGCACAAGATCAAATGGATTATAAAAATACAAAATTATACTGGAACTCTGCCGGGTTTTAACACAATGCTGCCTATGGTCAGGTTTCGATATATATAAAAAAAAAAAAAATAAATAAATAAAATGCAAATTAAAAGTTAATCGATTTTTAGCACAAGATCAAATGGATTATAAAAATACAAATTTATACTGGAACTCTGTCCGGGTTTTAACACACTGCTGCCTATGGTCAGGTTTTGATATATATAAAAAAATAAAATGCAAATTAAAAGTTAATAAAGTAGAAGACAAGTTTACCAAAGATTTAATGTTTTACCCTTCTTATTTAAATCTGTTTTAAAGGAATTCAACATAACAGGATCGAGTTGAAAAAGACCTTTGCTTATGTTGAAGTTATTTGAAAGTTGGATAATGGCAGACTCAAGAATATTTCTATTAACAATGTTGCTGAATGGAATAAAACTGAAGCATTATTCCAATCAATACAGTGGGCTAACTCTGACAAATGGACAAAAAGGGCACTGGACAACTGTCCTGTTCTAACGGAATATTGATGCTGTTTTATACGTGTGTGCAAATCCTTTCCCGTCTGACCTATGTAAAAGGAATCACATGTTTACAACCAATTTTATAGATAATGCCTGAATTATTGGTAGGGCTATTTTTTACTATGATATTTTTCACAATATTGTTATATGAAAATACTACATTAATATCCAAAAGTTTAAGTACATTAGCAATGCCTAAGAAGCCCGGGAAAAATGGAAGTACTAAAATATTTTTTGACAAAGTACGATTGTTAATATTGACACGATAGAAAGTTCGTTTTGCCTTGTTGAGACAAGATTCCATAAACGCAGATGGATAACACAAATCACTTCCAATACCGTTGATTTTTTCCAATTCGGCATCGATGTATTCCGGACTGGCGATCCTAAGGGCGCGGAGAAACATTGATGAAAATATGGCCTTCTTAGTGGGGGTATCATGTCCCGAGTAAAAGTGTACGTAGGACAAATTGTTTGTCGTTTTCCGATAGATACTAAACTTAAAACCTGGGCTTTCCCTATGTACACGCACATCCAAAAATGGGATTGAATTGTCTTGCTCAACTTCTAAAGTAAACTTAATGGAGGGGACTTGATCATTTAACTGAAGGAGGAAGCTATCCAGGTCACGATTCATGGCCAGATACACAAAATATCGTCGACGTACCGCAACCAAGGGATGCCAACCCCCAGGATTCTCGGAATATAGGTAATTTCGAAAAACTCCATATAAATATTGGAGAGGAGGGGCGATAAGGGGTTGCCCATAGCCATCCCAAAAACTTGTTGATAATACTCGTTATTGAAAGTGAATTTACAGTCTTTCATGCAAAGCTTAATGAGTTCCAAAACAATGTGTGAAGGTAGTGGCAGGTCATACTTATGTAATTCCTGGGAGAGAATGGGGAAAGGATTTGCACACACGTATAAAAACAGCATCAATATTCCGTTAGAACAGGACAGTTGTCCAGTGCCCTTTTTGTCCATTTGTCAGAGTTAGCCCACTGTATTGATTGGAATAATGCTTCAGTTTTATTCCATTCAAGCAACATTGTTAATAGAAATATTCTTGAGTCTGCCATTATCCAACTTTCAAATAACTTCAACATAAGCAAAGGTCTTTTTCAACTCGATCCTGTTATGTTGAATTCCTTTAAAACAGATTTAAATAAGAAGGGTAAAACATTAAATCTTTGGTAAACTTGTCTTCTACTTTATTAACTTTTAATTTGCATTTTATTTTTTTATATATATCAAAACCTGACCATAGGCAGCATGTGTTAAAACCCGGACAGAGTTCCAGTATAAATTTATTTTTATAATCCATTTGATCTTGTGCTAAAAATCGATTAACTTTTAATTTGCATTTTATTTATTTTATTATTTTTTTTATATATATCGAAACCTGACCATAGGCAGCATTGTGTTAAAACCCGGCAGAGTTCCAGTATAATTTTGTATTTTTATAATCCATTTGATCTTGTGCTAAAAATCGATATTTTTCCTTACAAATCTGTACGCCTCACTGGTAATCCTTTAAGGTTTTAATTTTTAATTTTTTATTATTTTTACTTCTCTGTTTATTGTATATATATGTATGTATGTATGTATGTATGTATGTATTTGTATATATAGATATGTATGTATATATATATATATTTTTTTTTTTTTTTTTTTAGTTCAGGAAGAACCGATTCGCCTCTATTTAAAGGGCATATCTCAGCGGAAAAACAAAGAAAAAGTGAGAGGAAAGACAGAGGAAAAGAAAGGGTGGAGGGGACAGTCGAAGTGGAAAAAGACCAAGGATGACAAGGACTGCAGGGTCGAGCCCCATCATCCTTGGGTGCTAGGGCCGGGAGGGCGCACGTGAAACCTCCAGGAACAAGCACGTACAAACGAGCACAAAGAGCACTCAAGAGCACGAGCTTAGAACCCCCTTGCGGGGATATATATATATATATATGTGTGTGTGTGTGTATGTATGTTATTTATTTTTTCTTTTTTTCTTTCTGTAACCTATATATAGGCTTAACCTTTTTATGTACTTCAGTGTTCCTGAGGATGTCATTAGACGAAAGCGCTTGAGCACCATTTTGTTTTCCTTTCCTTCGTGGTTTTATTCATCATAAATATTTTTCACGTGTTACCTTCGTGAAATAATTTTCATATATATAATACAGGGTGTCCCGTAAGTCTGGACCCATAGGGAAAAATAATAAAATTACAAAATAGTCCAAAAATTTATTACGTAATCTGTTCAAAGTGTCTGCCGTTGTGTCGCACACATAGTTGAAGACGCAATCTCCACTGCGACAGCACTTTCTGAATCACAGTCGCAGAAATTTCTTGACACGCCTCCACAATGCGTGCTTTAAGGTGGAAAATGTTCTGAAGTTTGACCTCGTACACTTTGGCTTTCAAGTGGCCCCACAAATAAAAATCATAATAAAAAATAATAAAAAAATAATAATAATAAAATAATAATAATAACATAATAAAAATATATTATAAATCCCTATGGGTCCAGACTTACGGGACACCCTGTATATATATATATATATATATATATATATATATATATTCGCGTAACGGTAATTTTGCGTATAGTATGTCAGGGAAAGATTTAACAAGCGTAGAGCAGGAAAAAGATTTAGGAGTTATAGTCACTGGTGATTTAAAAGTAGCGAAACAAAGTACAGCGGCGGTCAATAAGGCGAACAAAGTGTTAGGTTTTATAGCTCGAAATTTTGAGTACAAATCGCGCGATATTGTAGTTCCTCTTTATAAATCATTAGTTAGACCCCATTTGGAGTACGCGGTCCAATTTTGGAATCCGCATATGCGCAAAGATATAGACAAAATCGAAAGAGTTCAAAGACGAGCAACTAAGATGATTCCGTCTCTTAGGTCAAAGTCGTACGAGGATAGGCTTAAAGAGTTAAAATTGACTACACTCGAGACTAGGAGGTTAAGGGGTGATCTAATCCAGGTTTTCAAAATTATGAATACGTTTGATAACGTAGATAAAGATAGCTTTTTCGAAATATCTCAATATAATAGGACTAGAAATAACGGGTGTAAGTTGACAAGTAGAAGGTTCGAGACAGCAGTTGCGAAAAACTTTTTTACGCATAGAATAGTAAATAGCTGGAATAGTTTGCCGGTAGAAGTAATTAGTAGCACGTCTATAAACATGTTTAAGAATCGATTGGACGCGCATGTTGATAGAAAGGGTATAGTTTAAGGTAGTAAAATTAAGGCTTTGTGGGGATAGATCCCACAGCTCAACACAAGTGTTGTGGGATATAGGGAGGCAGCGTCTTGGGTTAGGGGATACTCTCTGTCCTTACACACCCCATTTAAAGAGATTCCTCTGCCGAGCGGTGCCCCCCATAATACTGTGAGGTATTGAAAAACTCATGATCTTCACTTGCCCCACAAACACCTTTAAATGGGAGACCCATAATGGGTGCACACACACATTTCTACATTACTGTACAGTCTTTACAGCCACACCTACACTTTTCCTCGTATGTGTATACACAATACACGATTACGAACACAGTTAGGTAGACCAGCCATGAGTGGATCCAAGGGTCTTTGTTGGTCTGAAACATTATAACATTATAACATATATATATATATATATATATATATATATATATATAATATATATATATATATATATTATATATATTTATATATATATACCGATTATGGCAAAAAATAACTAGGCCACTATTTTTAATGTATATTTTAAACAATTAATGTAAACAAACTTTAAAACAACGTTTTTATAGTATAGGGTCACTTATCTTACACATCATAACAAGAGATGTTCAATATGCCTTCCATCATTATCCCTATAGAGCTGAAGATGCATTCGCCCCTCGTCGATAGCACTGTTCAGAAATCGTTGCCATATGCTACGCCATTCGTCCATGATTGTGGCTCTAAGTTGTTGAACATTTCGGATTTGATGACCAGGGCGGTAAACCTTTTCTTTTAGTGCTTCCCATACTGAGTAGTCCAACGGATTTAAATCCAGGATGTTGGCCGGCCACATTACAGGTTCTATGAAATCAGGGGCTGTTTGTCTCAGGTAATCAACTGTGGTTCTAGCGCGATGACAAGGTGCACCATCTTGCTGGAAAACGAAGTTATCACTGTCTATTTGTCTAATATCTTGAAAATATGGAACAAGAACATGATTACAGTAATATTCCGAATCCATTCGTATTCCTGGTTCTACAAAAACTAACCTTGTCTTTCCGAGTTTTGAAAATGCTGCACCGACCAGTAGTATAGCCGAAAAAGGGGAGAGTGCAAGAATGTTGCAAAGGGGGGTGGGGGTGTTGCAAAAAATAAAAAAAAAAAAAGAAAAAAAAGAAAAAAATTCCCCCAAAGGGGGATGCTGCAGGTGCAACAAGGAAAACTTGGAGCGGAGTTCTTCCTCAAGAGAAAGAAGGAGGAGAGAAAGGAGGAGGAGAGGTGTTCACCTGGCAGGAGACAAGTGCACATTAAGACTTCAGCCGAGTAGGCGTTGTTTTATAGGCTCCTAATCAGCCAGTTGGCTTAGAAGCTTGAGTTGCCAGATATCGCCATGTATTCATTTAATTCTAATCGAAGACTGAGTTGCCAGATATCATTGTATACATCATTATAGACTCCTAATCAGCCAGTTGGCTGTAAATGGCTTGAGTTGCCAGATAGCGCCATGTATTCATTTAATTCTAATCGAAGACTGAGTTGCCAGATACCATTGTATACATTATTATAGACGCCTAATCAGCCAGTTGGCTGTAAATGGCTTGAGTTGCCAGATACCGCAATACCATTGTATACATTATTATAGACTCCTAATCAGCCAGTTGGCTTAGAAGGCTTAAATGGCTTGAGTTGCCAGATACCGCAATACCACTGTATACATTATTATATTTCTTAAAAGAATACCGGTAGTAGGTTTAGAAGGCGTAACAATTAAGTAAAACAACATTGCATCATTCTGTTTATTATAAATATATAGAAAATAAATATACATTTCAATTGAGGAATATGCATATAACAGTACAGGAAATATATACACACAATTATGGATATATATAAAATAAATATACATTTCAAATAAATATACATTTCAATAGAAATATATATAATCGTACAGGAGAAATGTCAAGCAAAATATATATAAATACATTCACTTTTTTTTCAAAATACTAAACTCGGTCTTAATCGAGTTTACAATTACATCATTATTGCTCTGCATTACGCAGTATATGCGGCTTAATAATATTTCACCGCTTAAAGTATAGGGAAACCTGTATTCGATATGAAGGGCTTTCATATCGTTCAGTACTATTTTTGTTCCCACTTTACAACCGGTTGGTAAGTCATCTTTAAATACGTCTAGAATACAATCAAAAGCACGCACAAAGAGTTCATCGTTAGCTACATTATTAAACACAAGTTTATAAACACGCTTTTCCAATCGAGGGTTTATTTCTACCGACTCGAGCTTTTCAATCGTGAACTCACTCAACATAGCGGCAATTGAAATAATCTTCTAAATCGTTACGACAACTGCGCGTTATATAAAGAAATAGTTCTTCAGGGTGAACGGTGTAGGTGAGCTCAGCCTTGTACCGATCAATTGCTTTGTACCAAAGTTCATGGTATTTCAAAGAGTCTAAACTTTTTAAATAAACGTCCAGCTCTAGACCATTCTCACCAGCCCTACACTCGGTAAACCCATCGAGCAGAGCGGTGTAGGCGTATTCAAGTACTGTATCAAAATAAAGCATGTCCGTAACACGCGCGTCTAATATAGGTTTCAGCTTGCGGAATCCGACGATTTCAAACATTCTGTCGAGGATGAAACGGTTTCGCGTAGGAACAAGAGCGTTATTATCAGAAGCATTCTTCCACATCAGCCGTATATCAATGCACGGCCGATCGTTATTTATACACAACGTACATACAACGGCGTATGAGGGTGCGTCACTAATCTGCTCTCTTCTTGTACCTACGTTAGCAGGTATTTTATAACGATCTTCACTCCACTTCTCAACTATCACGAAGATTCTATTCATCTCCTCGATACTTAAATAAACCCGTTTGTTTGTCGGTCTACATTCCGTTTCCAGTACATAGCTAATGGTACCGGAATTACGCCTGAACACGCGCAACGATTTCGTCACGGACACATCGTACGAGGCGTTGAGAATGCTGCTCAAAGGAAGTTCCATCGTATTCGAGGAGCGCACGTCCACTCGGCTCAAGCTCTGAGATAACTATGAGCCGTGTGAGGCACGCAGGTAGGCAGGAATGGTTCGACGGGCGGCTGACTCGATGATACGTGAATGGGCTTGTTCGTATGACCGCGAGTCGAATTGTTGTACATATTTCGGTACAAGAATTATCACTACCAGCCTACGCACCAGACATTTGGATAAGAACTAGGAACATTTTATGTTTTACTAAACATCTCCACACTCCGGCGCACTATTTGAGAGGAACATATGTTCATATTTTTCCTTTCTGCCCATCAAACGATACTCGTCTCTAAACTCTGTTAAAAATTCACGCAGGGCACTAGCCACAACCTCACTACGAACCTCATCATGATATACGTTAATATAGTGATAAAAATACTTAAGATTGTCCATGATCACGAGATTCACATTTTCAGTCGTAGGGTATGAGTAATCGACATGGTGTAGCATGACGTAATACCGCTTGTCACACCACCCATCCAAGACTCATTATCCATACCTGCTGCTTCTCTTCTGCACGCGTTGTTTCTTTTACTTCACGGTGTATGTGAGACTTTATAAAGTTTAGCTCTGCAGTATACTTCAGCACATCGTCTGTGCAACGAAAGCCTTCAACGGTCTCACCAGAACATCCGTAGAGTATTTGTACATCTTGGAACTTCGCACAATCCAATGTGTTTTTAAAAGAGGCATAGGAGGGAGGAATAGGAAGTTTTTCGGTATCCACCACATCCTGGCACTTTACTGAATACCATTTCGTAAACGTTGTACAAGCAATATTAAAGGTAGCCATTTGAATACACGTCTGATCTGAATACACGTCTGATCTCTCGGGCTTACTGCGGTCGACTGACCACGCAGGGACTCCCAGATAGTAGCATGACTCACGGTCTTACAGTGGGCGGAGCTTAGAACTTTCACCTGCACACACACAACACACACACACACACAAGGAGAAAGTGAAACGCTATTTGAAACATGATTTATTTAATAAACGAGATATTCAAGTTATATATATTTACAAATACGATTTAATAAACGAGATATTCAAGTTATATATATATATATATATATATATATACAAATACGTGTAATAAATCAATTTTACAAATACGATTTAATGAACGAGATATTCAAGTTATATATATATTTACAAATACGTGTAATAAATCAATAGATACGATTATATACAAGACGTGTGAGTTAGAAGCATCATTGGTATCCAAAGGGTACGGTATCATAGGTACCAGGTAACTGGTAACGTTTCCTATAGGTGTTACGGCACACCTTCGTACCCCTAAGTTCCTTCACGCCCCCCAGCTTCTGCGCCCGAAAATTGTGGGTGCCTACAATTAGTTGGGGAGGTTGTTCATCATCGTCCAAACATACTAGATCCTTCAACGACTCAAAGTTAACAACCTCCCGATTCGCATGGTTGAGCGTAATACCCTTTGCCTTCACGATATATTTCATTTCCTCCCCCACCCTGACCCGTACCCCATAAGTCTTAGGTCCTGTTGAGGCAAAAGAGTCGGCGTATGCGTTGTCCCCATACTCATCCTTGATCTCATCAGTGAGCTCGCCGAGGAACTCCCCAATAGTGGGCATGTATTCACCCTCCCTCTCTGTGAATATCACGCTATCTGTATCGGCATACAATACTCTCCGCCCAAGAGAATGCAATAGACCCCAAAGTTTTATACGGGCGTAGGCTGTTGTGAAGCTGGCCACAGGTATGTTTGTAACCCTTGAGGTATCTGTGGCAAATTCAGTGTTGTTGTACTTTATTACGTAAGTATTACCTACATTTACGATCTCCATGACCTCTTTATCGGGGCATTGGCATAATCCCAGACATCGCTATAACTTTGTGCCAAATGAATGCTCCCTCTGCCGGTATTCTGCGCAAATTTTCCCCATAGACTGTTTAGACACAACTTTGCACTAAAGCGCTTGCCAGGATTCTTTACAATTTGGACACGATCAAGTTGTATACCTTCGCGGTCGCGGTAACGTTGAATATAGGCAGACTTTTCATCTTCGGTATCAACTCCTCGCGGATACCCTGATGCCTCAACCTTATCCTTCAAAAAGGTGTTTATATATGGTGTGAAAAGGTTGGGTAGCTTCTGAAACCTCCACACCTCATGTATCTTCAGTATTCTATAACCATGGCGTACGGCTAGGGCCAACTCAGGACTTGTATATACGCCTCTGATCTTACGCTGGTGGGGTATATGGTTACATTCGCCGTTATCCTCTTCCGCGCACTTCACGCACAGGGGAAACATGAGCTTGTCGTCGATAACGACAGGTAAGATCGGCATCCATAAATTGCGTGGGGGGAGTACGTCTACGAAAGAGAGCCCAAAGTAACGATCATTCAAATTTTTTGAAAATTCATTGATGGAGGGTAGGCTAGGTCCCACCAGTTTCTCAGGAGCGCCCACGGGGTACGGATTGCTCTTCATCACGTATGGGTATAAAGAACAGAAATCGTAGTAATGGAGCTTCACGCCCTCCGTAGGTGGAAAGTATAGTCTGAAAGGATTTGTACGTCCTCCAAACAAGCTATCACCACATTTGAGAGGATCCAGCACCATTGAACGCTTGATCGTTTTATTTCCTCACGGTACACCTCGTCTGTCTCCATCCGTGCATCATATTCATGCTCCCACAAGACTTTGTGAGTGAACTGTGATCCTATAAGTTGATCGCGGGTGCGGGTCGATGCAGACAGTCGGCAGGAGACCTACCGTGGATATCTCCGGTGATTCCGCACTCAGGACGGGGGCATCCATGCCACCAGCAACCGTTAAAGGAGTACACAGTCTTCACACCAGTGACACGGTTTTCACTTAACCCATCAACCCAAAAAACACGTCCATTAATCTTAATGGGTACTTCACCCGTGTTGCGGGCGTGCTTTATGTATACACCTGTCTGTTGCTGTAGGTGTATGAGCCAGTAAATAGCCTTGTGCCGTAACTGCGGGGTTGTTTCGGTGAATAATGGCTAAGGTGTCTTTCGGCATGAAGTTATTCTTGAACACCGTAAAACATAATGATGCGATGGTGGTTGCGACTTGCAGTGGATCGCATTTGAAACGGGCTATGTACATCCTTCTAAAGGCCTGGAAACATACTCTAAGCACGCGCACATCATTCACGCAATAACGCTCACATTCATCAGCTATATTATAAGGGTTACTTTCATTAAAACTGTCGTAGTATCGATCAAAGTCTTCACGTTCATCCATACAGTCAAAATAATGTTTGGGGGGTGGGGCCTACGTAGTTTAAAGTCTCGCTGGTGAGGAAAGTGTAAGGGAAGTATCCTTTGGAAACTTCAGCTGCTACTCCCATCACCTTGGGTAGCTTTGCTAATTTACAAGGTGTGAATAATAAAGTATCTTTAAATTGTACATTGCCTCTTATCTGCATCTGTATTAATTTGTTGCCTCTTTTCAATGGATCACCTGTAAATATCTCAGAGGATTCGTGTTCAAGCAACTCCTTATAAAGGAACTGCGTGTCAAACTTTGCCCCGTTATGGGCGAGAATATACACAGTCATTTTTTTGAACTTGTCGGCTAACTTGACAATATAGGACACAAATAGTTTCACAGGACTATCGCGGACATTCGTTTTAAAAACGTTTGTCCGTTTACCACATTTGGGGCACTCGTCACATTCGATACCATACACTCATCACAGATGGTCTGGCTCACAAGTAAATGTGGAATTACCTCTTTGGTTTCAGCGTTCGTATATGTTTCTATATCGTAGTATACAGTTATACAAGGGTTATTTTTAGGCTTAGCATCTTTCATATAACATACATGCTTTACTCCATCCGCCTTATATTCCTCCTGGCATGTAGGACAGTGAATTACGTCACACTTGTGCTTAAATTTCCCCAATTATCCATTGTGTGAAACATACCACATTCACAGATTCTCATTTTCCTGCACGTGCCAATTGATTTATGGAAATCAAAACAGCTATTATTGAAAAATGTGCGTCTACACACATCACAGTCTCTCTTCTCAGCTTCAACTACACGGCTTTCACATTTGGTGCTTTTACACTGCTCACATACCATGTGACATTCTTTACAATGTCTCACTATATCATCCGCAAACTCGAGGCACCCCTTACACAAATCATGATGTCTCCCATATTTTCGACTTTTGTCATAACTCGCGTAAAGCCACCTTATATTACGGATGGGGAGATACGTTGTCCCTGACAATCCTAAAATAAGTAGGGGTCTTGTACGATCTCTCACACAGCTTTTAAAAACATACACAGTCCTACGACGATCATCCAACCCAAACACAACTATGCGGACATTCATTTCCTGTTCTACCCTTCTCAGCTCTTCAGGACCCATATTACAGTCAAATTCAAGTTCACAGTCTACAGCTAGTTTACGGGCACGCTCCACGACTGTAGGCAACCAAATTTTTTGAGTTCGTGTATTTTGTACAGTAAACATACGTGCTAAGAGTACTGCTATAAAGCCGCAACCACGATCGACGTTTATATGCTCGGTAAATAGTCGGAGAATTGAAGTTAAGAGTATACGGTATGGCACTATGACCCGCAACACGGTATACATGGTCAATATTTACCGTGAAGTTGTCCATATTGAAGGCTATACTACTTTGGGCGGCTTGCATTATACGTCCTAATATATATTCTACATCTTCAGCCGCCAAACGTCTAAATGGCACTATCACCCAATAATCGTCTACATCACCGTCATCTGACCCGAATCCAAAGGACAGACTCGTCCTGACTTCACGCTCGTCACGATTCTGAAGAGCAAACTCTATAATACTGTACAACCCGGCGTAACCCGCGCTCAATTCCATTGCTATACATGACTCTAGGGTCGACCCTGACTCTATACCGATTTCTAGTCAAGGCTGGGGTGGGGGCTGCGGAGCGCACCAATTCGAGCGTTATACATCCTCAACAGAACGGGGGCGGCGGATGAATTAGGGATATATTAGCGGAAGGTGCTGATGGGGGCCTGTTGCGTAGGAGGTTGAGGTTGGGGTCTATTATTGTAGACTTAACAGAACGGGGGGGGCGGATGAATAAGGGGATATATTACGGGAGGTGCTGCTGGGGGGTTGTTGCGTAAGAGGTTGAGGGTTGGGGATCTATTACCGCTGCAACAGACGCGTATTTCGGTCGCTTTATACCTGACGTGGGTCTCATACCTCCGCTTTGGACGTGCTACCGGTATCGCTGGTGAGGGTTCGTTGGCAGGGGAGGAGATCACAACTACACTGTCGTCGAGGTCATCCGTAATGATGGGCTGCTCTACCTCATCGTCATTCACGGTTCTGTGGGAGAAGAAATATAAGGAACAGCACTCAAAATTTGTAATATTTTGTAAATGACCACTTAGGAGTGTGACGTGTTAGAAATGGACTCTGTAGAAAAATTCAGATTCACGAGCCCATCCACATGTATTATATCTGGACCTACAGGATGTGGTAAAACTGTGTTTATGCTTAAAATCATTAAAGAAAAGGGGAGATGTTCTCGAAATTTGTGCATAAAGTTATATGGTGCTATTCGACGTATCAATCAGTGTTCAACGAGTACCAAGATGATATTTTGTTCCACAAAGGCGTATATGACGTTAATTCGTTAAAGGGAAATGAACATACAATCATTGTAATTGACGATCTCATGTTGGAGATGGATAAAACGTTTGCCGAGACATTTACAGTATTCTCCCACCATCTTAACATAAGCGTGTTCTTCATCAATCAGAATCTATTTTTCAAAAATAGATACATGCGCGATGTGTCGTTAAATACGCAATATCTAGTCTTATTCGCGCAACGTAGAGATGTATCACAAATTGGGGTATTAGCCAATCAAATGTTCCCGAATCAGCGTAAGGAGTTTTTGGAAGTTTATAAAGAAGCTACAAGCACGCGTTACGGATATTTGCTTTGCGACCTTCATCCGCGAAACACGTTTAGAGTGCTTCTGCGAACGAATATATTTCCAAACGAGCCTGAAACGGTGTATATTCCAGAATGACAAAGAGACTAAAGAAATACCGTGAATTAATAAAAATCTATCATCGACTGCCCCGGGCAATGCAGCAGATGTTTATTAAAAATATCGATGCCGACTTTTTAAAATGCATCTGTGAAATCTGTCTTAACGTTATAAATTGCAATGTATCAATGAAAACCCATCAGAAGGCTCGCCTACGCCGCTACAAGAACATAATACGTGCACTCGCTCGTAAAAGCAAACTGTAGCGAAGAAAAAACGAATTATTGTACAAACAGGAGGGTCATTTCTCCCCATCTTATTTTCAGTTTTGGGTCCTTTACTGACTAGATTAATATAATGAAGAAAGTGGTAGTGATTCCCCACGAGGTGTACGCTTCACTGCAAAGGAATCCAGACACGGATCTAGATCCCCGTAAAAGCAGACTTAAAAGAATGGAAAGCGAATTGTAGCCCTATTAAACAGTGAAAAAACACCTGATGAGAAAAGAATCTTATACCAAGAAGCTCTGCAGAAATTTCTTCACGAGTACGAAAATTATAAGAGCCCTACAGAGATTCCTGTGGTTATTAGGCACAGCACGGGGGACGATGGCGACATAGGATCTGTACCCGACGATACAGCTGACCAACCAAAAAGATTAGCCACACAACATATCGAGCATGTATTAAAAAGCACCCTCCCTACATTGAGGAGTAAAGGCTTAAGTCTTTATAATCTATTGAATGAGGATCCCGCCATACAATGGACCGATACAGGGAGATCATTGTGGAAGGATCAAAGGTACAGGGATCGAATATCGTAGACATTGTCCATGATCTGGTGAGAAAGTGGGATAGGCCATCACCATCAGGATGGAAGCATATTAAAGCAAGACTACAACAAATAAATGTCCCTAAAACGTTGATAGGAAATCTGAACAGGTTAAAAGACTTGGAACATGCAACGCATGTGACACAATTGAAGACGCCGTCACCCCCGGCGGTAACACCTTTGAAGAGGAGAAGAAGAGGTTAAACCAACCCTACCCACGTGCCTCTAAAATACGCAAATGGCTAACGTATTAACTAAACGCTATTATGACATTTCTAACCCATCCTCTTACGGCGGCGTAGATAGACTGTACAGAAGTGTTTACGGAGTAGGAAAAAAAGATGTTGAAAGATTTTTGAGGGAGCAGGACGCTTATACGCTTCATAAGCCTGTGAGAAAAAGGTTTAAAACAGCCAAGACAACGGCTTCCTCGATTGATTCTATTTGGCAAGCAGATTTAACAGACATGCAAAGATATTCTGTGTATAACGATGGTTACCGCTACATTCTATTCATAATAGACGTATTCTCTAGATATCTGTGGCTAGTTCCTCTGAAAAATAAATCACCTGAAACAGTTGCTAAAGCCACCAAAACGCTAATGTTAAAAGAAAACAGGGTTCCTGGCTATTTTTGTACGGATATGGGGAAGGAATTTATAGGCCGTGCTTTTCAGAACATGTTGACAGAGTTTAATATCAGCTATTACACAACCAATTCTATACATAAGGCTTCTTTAGCTGAAAGAGTTCAGCGCACCATAAAGGAACGCATGCACCGTTATTTTACACATAAAAACACATACAGATTTCTAGACATTCTGGAATCATTGGCATCATCCTACAACCGCTCACACCATCGCACGATTGGGACAACACCTAACGAAGTTTTAGAAAGAGGTACGCTCCCGAGAAGAGATGGATCACCACACCACCACCACACTCTGCGCGCTTCAAAATCAATGATTATGTAAGGCTGTCGCGTTCGGGGAATAAATTCGCAAAGGGTTTTGAGCAAGGATGGACACGCGAGATTTTTAAAGTTAGGGCTATGAGACCTAAAGGTGAGATAATGATGTATTACATTGAAGATTTGAATGGGGAAGAAATCTCAGGAGGCTTTTACCGCGAGGAATTGCAGAAAGTTGCGTTTAATTTAGAAAAAATGTGTTTAAAATTGAGAAAATTTTAGGAAGCAAAGGTTCAGGAAGAGAAAAATGTACCTGGTGAAATGGCTAGGGTACCCAGAAAGCTTCAACACCTATATAAAAGCTGATGCAATAATGAAGCTTAAATAGTATGCAACATGGCTCCTAACCATTTCTACGTCACACTCCCGTCCTCCTCGTCCCTGTCTGTACACCCTAACAACACACTAGCCAACTTTGTAACAGAACTCCATGGGCACATTGAATTGGGTCGTGATTCGTATGAGGTGGGGATATGCGAAATTCAGCTGGACACCGTCTTTTTAAATATTGAACATAAAGAAACCGTTTTTACGATTCTTAGAGACATTGACGAGTGTGAAAAAGCTGGGGTAGCTATGGATGTTGTGAGAGGCTTAAACGTAAGTTTAAGAAACTCAAACCTTACGAATGATTTAGTATACGAAGTCGTAAACAACCCTGCACATACACTAATCCTAAAATCAAAGACTAACAGACGTATTAAAGACATAGAAAGTTCAAAATTCTAACCAATGGCCGATATAGCGCAGCCTTCCAAAGAGACACATTTCACGAGACACAGCATACTTGTCCAGATTAATGTATCAATTGAAGATGGAGAAATTGGCTGAAAGGTCCCCAGACATGTGCTATATTTACAGTAATATAGTGGAGCACCAGTTTGTTGGGGATACCCAGGCACGCCTGCTGCGCATTGCTCACATCCCCAACCATAGAGGAAGGAGTTTGAGTATTACATATGACAGACCCCATTATGTGAATGTCGCAACTAATTTAATAACCAATATCACATATATATAAGAACGATTGAGGGTGAAAACTTCCCATTCGGTAACGGGAGCTTAACAGTGAAGCTACACTTTCGACGCACTGAGTTATAATGGATAGAAAGCCTTTCACCGTCTATCGAGGGATGCGATACCAGCGCGGTAGTGGACTTGGATCCATTTTTTCATCCATACTACGTACGGCTGTTCCTTTGCTGAAGAGGGGTGCCAGATACCTTGGAAGGAAAGCGCTACAATCAGGCCTTAACACTGCAGAAGACATATTGGCCGGGGCTAAACCTAAAGAAGCTCTAAAAAAACATTTAAAGCGTACACGGGACGAAATCATCAAAGATGCAAAGAGAAAAATGCGTGGTGGCGGGAAGAAGAAGAGGGCTCCCGGAAGAAGAAGGGGTCACGTGGTATTAAACGTAAAAGGCTATCAAAAAAGAAGTGCTGTAAGCGAATGAAACCTATGGTTGACCACTTTTTTGACTGATATAAGCTAAGGACATTGATCTCATGAATCATAGTTTGTTTACCACTTGTCGAGAGAGGAGTCACTATTTCGCCATGGCACGCTTCATCCACCCATGTAGTTCACAATGCTGTAAATCGGAGCTGTCCCTTTTTGAGCTCCTCCAACCAAGTTTCTATTGAGCACAGTGACTTTATTACAATTAACCCTTTAAACACAATTAGTTCCCCGAGTGCACCTATAGAATTCGTGATACCCAGCTCAGGCCCTTACTTTTTTGATCCAAGCTGTGTGCACATGTACGCTAAGCTACGTATAGCCCATTCTGATGGAACGGTCTGCGATGACAAATATGCTGTATACCCTGAAACAAACTTTCTGCACTCCATATTCAACCAGTGTGACGTATATTTAAATCAGACCAACATATCGGCAGGCACGGGGTACTATCATCTACGAGCCTATCTGGAAAATGTCCTCAACTTTTCCAAAGAAGCGAAGGCTACCTTTTTAAGTGCGGAGGGATATTATCAAACTAAAGATGAAAATAGTATAAAGGACAAATTTAAAAATTCTAAAAAGAAAATATACGAGTGTTTTGGACGGTTGCACACAGATTTCACTTTCCAGGAGAAGTTGCTTGTGAACGGGGTGGATATGAAAATAAAGCTCACCCGCACGAGTCCTGAGATCTGCTTAAATCTGGATGCGATCAAGAAGAGGGTGCAAAGCCGTTGTGGTTCACATTATGGACACATACCTCCGCGTACGGCGAGTGAAATTAAGTTCACCAAAACAACTAGAAATTGAGAAAAATTTACTAAACGCTACAGTGAAATATCCTATTAACAGAGTGCAGATCAAACTATATACGGTTCCTGCAGGGTTGGCATCGAAGCAGATAGAAAACATTGCCCTGGGAAATCTTCCTAAAAGGATATTAATCGGCATGCAGGACCACGCTTCGGTGAATGGAAAATATAAAAAGAGTGCCTTTAAATTCGAGAATTTCGGACTTAAAAATATAACTCTATACGTTAATGGCACTGCTTTGGGTGGAACAATGGGTACGGACTATTCATCAGACGCTGTGTTACCTCTTTGCCAGAGCCTATAGTAATCTGACCCATATTGCAGGTGATTGTGATGAGCTTGGTAATGGGGTAACGCAGGAAGAATTCATTGATCAATTTAACCTTTATCCGTTTGACATTACACCTGACTTATCTGCTAGCGTAAATACCCATTTAACCCCACAGCAGAGCGGAAACATCTCAGTGCGGCTGGAATTCGCCAAGCCTATAGACGCTCCTATTAGTGTACTAGTATATCTCGAATCGCAAGCCCTAATAGAAGTAGATAGATTTAGGAGCGTTATCACTGACTTTTAAAATGGATGCTAATACACTTCAGAAAGTAATGGAGCGAGTCACACGTTCCAAATTTATCGGCGTGTTTGCGAAGAATGAAACATTGAGTTTGCCAAGTACGCGAGAATGCGGTAGTCTTATTGTGAACACAGACATCATCGGTAATGAAGGGATTCACTGGATCGCTGTCTATTTTAAAAATAGACAGCGCCTGTACTATTTTGATTCACTCGGTACTCAACCCTGGAGTGACCCTATTATTGTAAAATTTCTCGCTCAGTTACATATTCCCGAAG
Organism: Bathynomus jamesi; assembly: GCA_023014485.1. NCBI lineage: Eukaryota > Metazoa > Arthropoda > Malacostraca > Isopoda > Cirolanidae > Bathynomus > Bathynomus jamesi. The sequence goes on along the minus strand of JAJOZX010010517.1, from coordinate 90,609 downwards.
TTGTATGGAACCCTTTCGTATGCAAGGATATTTTACTAATGTTTGCGGAATGTACTGCGTCTCATTTCTCATGCATATGTCAAATGATAAAGAATTTATAAATTTTTTAAATTTATTTGACCCGTGTCACACTCGCCGAAACGATGAAATGGTATGCAGACAGATAAAAAACCGTTTTCCAATTGTACGTACTCGTTGTATATTATAATGTTTTTGTTCGTATATTTGTAACGGTATATTCTGTAGTTGTTTATTGTACTGATTTCTTTCATTTAATAAATTTATGAAAATATATTGTGTCTTCTTATCCCAAAAAGATCGAAAAACACTTACATTATTTCGGTGTGACATTGTTGACTGATCAGTATATCCTCCCTATTCCGAGATTCTTCAAAAGATTGTATAACACGTGTCAAATCCTCATCGGACCTTAAAGAAATAATGTTCATTCTTTTAAAACATATACAGAGTATACAGACAGATCCCCATTATGTGAAGATATCTTTGGTTCGAGGAATAACATTGAATGCCATAAAAATTTCGATTTTAGCATAATGGGGTAACCAAATAACATTGATTGACATAAAAAATTTTGGCGAGTATCTATTTGACGAGATACTACAACTCTCCATATATATATATAAAACGAATTATAGACACTTACATTTCTATGGTAGTCCCTTGCGTCGGGTTGTAAGGAGCGTCACTGCAAATATCTTCACGGTTTGCGTTGAAAATAATTCGCCACGGTCAATCGCATTGAAAAGACTAATTGCGGTTAATGCTGCAGTATCACGTTCTTCATACAATTCCGGGGAGACGTACAGGTCCATGGTGGAGGATGTGTGACATTGTTGACTGTTCAGTATATCCCCCGTATTCCGAGATTCTTCAAAAGATTGTATAACACGTGTCAAATCCTCATCGGACCTTAAAGGAATAATGTTCATTCTTTTAAAACATATACAGAGTATACAGACAGATCCCCATTATGTGAAGATATCTTTGGTTCGAGGAATAACATTGAATGCCATAAAAATTTCGATTTTAGCATAATGGGGTAACAAAATAACATTGATTGACATAAAAATTTTTTGGCGAGTATCTATTTGACGAGATACTACACCCCATCCATATATATATATATATATATATATATATATATATATATATATATATATATATAAATTCTAATTATAGACACTTACATTTCTATGGCAGTCCCTTGCGTCGGATTGTAAGGAGCGTCACTGCAAATATCTTCTACGGTTTGCGTTGAAAATAAATCATCACGGTCATCGCGTTAAAAAGATTAATTGCGGTTAATGCTGCAGTATCACGTTCTTCATACAAGTCTGGGGAGACGTACAGGTCCATGGTGGAGGGAATGATTAATCACTGACGCGAAAATAGCTACTGTTACTCCCAACTGAAAAATATCCCCTTTTATATGCACAATCGCCAAGCTCCGCCCAAAAGACCAGATGTTCGTAGTGATTGGCTGCCGATGTAGCTGGGTGGAGCTATGACGTGTACCAATCCGCTATAACGGGACCGGATGAGTAACATATATATAAAATCGTGTTTCTTGAATTATAGGCACTTACATTTCTATGGTAGTCCCTTATATTATATTTTTACTTACAAGTATTGTTTTCTTGTGTTAACATAATTGTTAACTTATTTTATAATAAAGATTCGATTTGGATTTCCTTTCTCACTAGAAACAAACTCTGCCAGAAGACTCACCCTGACTGATATAACATAATATGGGTATGGTTTTCGATTTGGATTTCCTTTCTCACTAGAAACAAACTCTGCCATTTTAAGGGTGATATACTACTGCAGCACTATAAATGTTATAGTTTAAATGAAGAGGCTAACCTTCTTATTTACATCTTCGTATTTGCGTCTTGGCAACTAAGATTTTATTTAGTTGGTTGTTCATTCGAACAATTATAACGTCGAATAATTGCTGCTTCGAACAACTGTTTTTCGAACTATGGTTTTCGAACAATTGTGCTCGAACAATTGTGTTCGAACACAATGGCAAAAGATACAAGCATATCCCGTTATTTGAACAAAACTCTCTCTCTCTCTCTCTCTCTCTCTCTCTCTCTCTCTCTCTCTCTATCTCTCTCTCTATCTCTATATATATATATATATATATATATATATATATATATATATATAATTGTGGGCATATCTAAGAAATGTAACATAATATGGGTATGGTTTTCGATTTGGATTTCCTTTCTCACTAGAAACAAACTCTGCCATTTTAAGGGTGATATACTACTGCAGCACTATAAATGTTATAGCTTAAATGAAGAGGCTAACCTTCTTATTTACATCTTCGTATTTGCGTCTTGGCAACTAAGATTTTATTTAGTTGGTTGTTCATTCGAACAATTATAGCGTCGAATAATTGCTGCTTCGAACAACTGTTTTTCGAACTATGGTTTTCGAACAATTGTGCTCGAACAATTGTGTTCGAACACAATGGCAAAAGATACAAGCATATCCCGTTATTTGAACAAAACTCTCTCTCTCTCTCTCTCTCTCTCTCTCTCTCTCTCTCTCTATATATATATATATATATATATATATATATATATATATAATTGTGGGCATATCTAAGAAATGGAGTCGAGAGAGGTTTTGTTCAAGCTATCTAGGAGAAAGGTCATTATGGTCAATCGAGTTGGGCAGATTCTTGGAATTCCTTTCCTCTAGCGGATTGTATTTTGGATAATTTCAACTTTTAATTGAATTGTTTCGTAAATTTTCATTTCAATTTTTTTCGCATGGAATGAGACTCGTGTGTTTCATAAATTTTCATCTCGATACAACTTAGATATTATATATATTATATATATATATATATATATATATATATACGGGTTTGGGGAATGACGATCGTCTGTTTTGAATTGTTTCATAAATTTTCATTTCCGTTCGTTTTTCTCCATTGATATTCGAATGTTTATAATGAAAATTGAGTGTGTAAAATTATTTATTTGATAAACAGAATTTAATTGGATTCACCCCAACGTCAGACCATTACTTCGGTCTTATATAATTATTTTAGGAGAATTTAATAAACATAATATTAAAGTACATTTCTTTCTCATTAAAATGTTCAGGGTCACGCGGCCTGTTTTGCCTTTTTTTTTTTTTTTGTTTCACTACAGATTTGTTTGTGGGTACTTCTTTTATTTATTTCTTGTAGTACTTGTGTTACCTTATTTCTATACAATAATGTCTTGAAGTGCTATTTTTGCACGGATATGGGGGAGGAAATTATAAGCCGTGCTTTTCAGAACATTCGAAAAGTTTAACTAAGTTTAATGAAGTTCAAGTTAATGTTATATTTGATTCTAATCGTTAAACACTATATACATTTATTGTAAAACCCTATATACATCTATACATCTATAGTGAAACACTATATATATATATATATATATAGCTATTTTTGTACGGATATGGGGAAGGAATTTATACGCCGTGCTTTTCAGAAACATGTTGATAGTTTAATATCAGCTATTACACAACCAATTCTATACATAAGGCTTCTTTAGTTGAAAGAGTTCAGATATATATATATATATATATATATATATATATATATATATATATATATATATATATATATATATATGTATCATAAGCTGTTTAAAAGACTGTATATATATAATTATAGTAAACTTATGTCGAAATAAACTAGTTAACATAAAATTAATTATTTTCTATTATGAAGTTTTCTATGTTGAATTATGTGTGGTAAACTATGTTATTGTTTCGAAAAGTTTACTTCAAGTTCAATGAAGTCCAAGTTAATGTTAAATTTGCTTCTAAACGTTAAGCTAAAATTAAATGTTATAATATGAAAAATAAAATATATATATATATATATATATATATATATATATATATATATATATATATTTACATATACCTAGCATAAGATGTTTAAAAGAATGTGTGTATATATATATAAGCATAATAATATATATCTAGCAAGAGCAATCCGATCATTGCAAAAAAACTGGAAAGGTATGCAATTAATAAAGATTGAGTGTGTAAAAATTGTTTATTTAATAAACAGAATTTAATTGGATTCAATTGTGGTACACAATGGATGATTAATATAGGATTTCTGGACACATGGCGCTATCTGGCAACTGAATACATTGCGCTATCTGGCAACTCAGCCAGAATAGAGGCTTATAAAAGACCGAGAAGTTGATGAAAGAATCATTCAAGCTCGGCTCCCAGCTGAGCAAGGACCTCTGGTCCTTCTCTTTCAGGCCCTTTGGTAAAACCCCTTAGAGGCCTCTTAGGTTAGGAAAACGAAAATAACTTGGGGGAGAACTCCTCTCTCTCCTTCAGGTGTCTCTCTCTCTCTCCTACAGGTGTCTCTCTCTCTCTCCTTCAGGCGTCTCTCTCTCTCTCTCTCTCCTTCAGGTGTCTCTCTCTCCTTCAGGTGTACCCCTCCCCCCTTGGCTCAGTCAACTGGCTGATTCAGCCAACTGGCTGATTCTGGCTGATTAGGAGCCTATAAAACAACGCCTACTCGGCTGAAGTCTTAATATGCACTTGGCTCCTGCCAGGTGAACACCTCTCCTCCTTTCTCTCTGGCCCTTTGGGGGGGAATAGCTTGGGGGAGGCCCCCAAGTTGCATGCCCCTTGCAACCTAGGTTGGCAACAAAGGCCCTTTGGGGTATTTTTTTATTTGTTTATTTTTTTTTTTTTTGCGACCCCCACCCCCTTTGCAACAACACCAACCCACTTTGCAACAACCCTCACCCCCTTTGCAACACCCCACCCCCTTTGCACATTACGTCATCACTTGCAACATTCTTGCACTCTCCCCCTTTGCGGCTATACTACTCCGACCATTACACTAGGAGGAAAATCTTTGTTTTTCTTAACAACATTTCAGTTGTTATATTGCACTTCCTTGTAAGAGCGGCATATACACGATCATTCTGTTTATTAATTGGTTTACTAACCATAAATATTTTCTCATCACTAAACCATATCGTACGAACTGTGCACGGTGAAAATCTAACGAGTAATTGTTGACAATATAGCAAGCGATTTTGCTTATGAATGCGAGTTAAAGCTTGTACTGAAACTCATTTGTATGCCTTCAAGTTTAGGTCAAATTTTGCTATTCGCCGAACACTTCTGTCAGATATTCCTATTTCCATGGCTATTTCATTTGGCGTTAAATGCGTCCTAGGTTCTTCTTGACTTAATTTCTTGTCCCTACGAGATCGATATTTGCTTGTGTTCGAGCCGCTCTAGGCCTCCCACTACCCTTCTACGCTCTACATCACCAGTTTCCTTTCATTTTGTCTATGATATAATTCAAACCAGCTCTAGTCCATGGCTTATTCGGAAAAATATTCATTTAAAAAAGCGGCCTAGTTTTTTTTGCCATACCCGGTGTATATATATATATATATATATATATATATATATATATATATATATATATATATATATATATACAGGTGGGCGGAAAGTAGCTCCCTATTTTGGATTGGTAAAAAATACGTATATTATCCATTTATTTCAGAAGAAATAATATGAAAAGGTAGGCATACATGGTAGGTTTTCTCTAAAATTCAATGTGGGCTCCAACTCTTTCCACCAGCTTCTGGAGCCGCCCAGGAATGGCGTCCACTGACTTTAGCAGGAACTCCGGCGGGATGGAGGACATAACTTCCCGAATTCGGTCCTCCAGTTCTTCCAATGTCCTCGGTTTGGTGCGGTAGACTTCTTCCTTTACCCACCCCCAAAGAAAGAAGTCGCACGGTGTCAAGTCGGGGCTCCTGGCTGGCCATTGATGTGGACCACGACGACCCATCCAACGCCCAGGGAAGTGGCATCCACCACTCACGGACAACAAGAGCGAAGTGCGGAGGGGCGCCATCTTGCATAAATATCAGATCGTCGATGTTCTCCCATGTGCTGACAACCGGCCAGACCTCGTTTCGCAACATAGCAAGGTACCGCTCAGCATTCATGGTGTTGCGCAGAAGGAACGGGCCCACAACCTGATCTGAGGTCATACCACACCACACCGTTACACTGAACAGATTCTGCCGTTTTTCAGCGGTAACCGTGCGACTTCTTTCTTTGGGGTGGGTAAAGGAAGAAGTCTACCGCACCAAACCGAGGACATTGGAAGAACTGGAGGACCGATTCGGGAAGTCATGTCCTCCATCCCGCCGGAGTTCCTGCTAAAGTCAGTGGACGCCATTCTGGGCGGATCCAGAGCTGGTGGAAAGAGTTGGAGCCCACATTGAATTTTAGAGAAAACCTACCTTGTATGCCTACCTTTTCATATTATTTTTTCTGAAATAAATGGATAATATACGTATTTTTTTACCAATCCAAAATAGGGAGCTACTTTCCGCCCACCCTGTATATATATATATATATATATATATAATACAGGGCGTCCCAAAAAAATGTATACACACTTTAACAGCTGATAGCTCAATTGATGTTTCTTTCTTTCCAAGTTAAACCCATTAGAATTAATAATGGCAGTCAGACTAAGCTTTGAACAAAGGAAATTCATTCTAAAATGCTACTGGAAGTGTGAAAACGCAGTTGAAGTGCAAAGACAGTTTAGGAGGGAGTTTCAAACAGATCCACCAACGCGACTTACCATCACTCGAATTAGAGATAAATTTGAAGCCGATGGAACTGTTCAGAATGTCCACAAGAAGCGTTCCGGAAGACCACGGACATCGACAAGCCCCACAAAGCAAGAAAGAGTACTGGAAACGTATCACCAAAGTCCAAGAAAATCTGTACGGCAAGCGAGTCGTGAGGTAGGAATTTCAGAATCGTCTGTCCAACGCATTTTGAAGCGCTGTCAATGGAAAAGTTACATTCCAAGATTAGTCCATGCTATTAATGAAGATGATCCGGACCGAAGAGTGGAGTATTGCGAGTGGTACTTGGCACGATGTGGATGTGGATTGGACGAAGGGGTTTCGTAGAATACCCTCCGTGTTCACCAGACCTCACACCACTAGACTTTTTTTATGGGGATACTTAAAAGACAAAGTCTACGCTATAAAACCTGCAACAGTCGCTGAATTGAGAGCAGCCATTGAACGAGAATGCACACAAATACCAAACGAAATGTTTCGTGATGTTTGCGATTCCATTGCTTCGCGTTATCAGCAGTGCCTGGACCAGAACGGACGTCAGTTTGAAAACAGGCGTTGACAAAACAATTAAATAATGTCTGTAGATTCTATTACATTTTGAAAATGAAATGTATTTTAATAAACACTGCCTTTATAATTATTTAAAGTGTGTATACATTTTTTTGGGACGCCCTGTATATATATATATATATATAACAATAGAATAGACACAACCAACTGCATTATCTGAACTATTTTATATCAGGCGAGACAACACTCTTGTAATTAATTATACGTAAATTCCAATTGTTTTAAGTAAGGCTGGAAAATGTTTAAAATTTACATGGCAAGGGAGGCTGAGGATAGTTTTATGATCAAACTCTTTGTAAATTACACTATTATAATACATATTTTGAGAAAACTTCGCTTAATTGTTAAGAAACGAAACGGGAGGATGACGGTTTAATATCACTATTCATAATACTGCGTAACTCAGAACCTTATCTTGTTAAAATACCTTTTACCCTTGATCATGTTAATTTTTTTTTTGAGGATAATCTCCCTTCACTATTTTGTTTACGCTGTAGAGATATATAACTTAGGTACGTTCCCTCTTGCCTTCTCCCTTTATTCCCTGACGAGATGTATTGCTAAATAAACGAAAAGCCTTTACATTCGGTTTTTCATTCTTTCTTTTGGGTATGCATAATTTAAATATATTATATATATATATATATATATATGTGTGTGTGTGTGTGTTAAAAGATGTTTAACTCTTCATATTTCCTCTTAAACTATATATATATATATATATATATATATATATATATATATATATATATCAGTGGCGACTCCTGCACTCGGGCTACTCGGGCTCAGCCCGAGTGTACATTTGTAAAATATACATAAATTTTGTTGTTCAATATGTTAAAATCTTTATTTAATGCCTCTTTTGCAGAAATCTATTTTAAAACAAAGAATAATGTCATAACAAGTTCGTCACTTTGTGTACTCTTCTTTCATGATCTATTACGATATTTGCTCGGGTCCAAACGCTGACTTGTCAAAAAGTAACGCTCACTGTTGCTTTTTAAACAGAAAGCTTTCGCTCATCCTCCAAGCTTCTGGACTCGGGATGAGTGATTTCCGCCCTACCTGTTATAAATAATCTTCAAAATTTCAATGGCTTTTATTCAATATTTTTCACGGAGTATACCTTTGCATTGATCTCATGATTTAACTGTTGACTGATGAAACGTTTGCTTTCCATGATAATATTGCATTAACAAAATTTAATTCGTCCAGGTAGGGCTCAATTTCGTCAGCCTAGTGACGCGAAAAACATAGCTAGCGTATGCTAAAAATGATAACTGGCAACTCCTCTCAGGTTTCTTCAGTAGTTTAGTTGCCTGCGGAAGTGAACGTTGTAGTATTGTGTTGTGTATTTTCTGTGTATAGTGTAACTAGTGTATTATAACTATCTTATATTTTTGTGTTCAAACAGCTCTACATTTACCCATAATGGAGAAGGATGTTGTGTTAGATTTAAAGAAAAACCATTTGGGCAGAGAAATATTGCGGAAAAGCGAGAAATTATCAAATTAGGCCGACCCACTCCTTTACTGAAACTAAAATAGGCCATCCTACTTTTCAAATCAAGTGGTATGAACAGATTCATTGGCTGTGTGCAAGTGCCTCTAATGAGAAACTATACTGTTGGCCATGTTTGCTTTTTCAACCGAAACCAAATCAATCGTGGACAGATGGTGGTTACAGCAATTATAAAAATATTCTAAGTGACTGCAAACATCAGAGTAAATCTTTGAGTCATTTGCATAATTACAAATGTCTAAAAACTTTTGGGCAGTTTGATATTGAAACTGCTCTTAGTGAGACTGCAAAACTTGAAAAAGAACGGTATAACAAATCAGTTGAAGAAAATAGACAATATTTAAAACAGTTAACAAATGCCGTATTATATCTTTGTAAACAAGAACTGCCATTGCGTGGCCATGATGAAGGAAAAGATAGCCTTAATAAAGGTAATTATCGAGAGCTGTTGCATTGCTTTGCTGAAATAGATAGTGTTTTTGCATCTAGACTTTCCACGAAAGAAGGATCGAAGCATTTTTCAGGAGTTTCAAGTACAATACAAAATGATATCATATCTGCAATAGATAGTGTCATAGCTGATGCAATTCATACTGAAGTTGAAAAAGTTCCTTTTTTCTCAGTGCAAGCAGATGAAACTACAGATTGTGCAATGCATGCCCAACTCTCAATTATAATTAGATATGTGTCTGAATGCCAAATAAAGATTTTTAGGATTTTTTGACGTAAGTGATGATAAAAGTGCTTCAAGGTTGGCTGATATGATAGAAAATGTGTTGAACTCCTTTAGTGAAGCTAAAACTAAATTGGTTAGCCAAACGTACGATGGAGCAGCTGTGATGGCAGGTGAGCTAAACGGGGTGCAAAGAAAATTGAAGGAGAAAGGATTTAAATACGGCCATTTTATTCACTGCTATGCTCATAAGTTTAACTTAGTTTTGAGTAAAAGTGCTAAGAAAGTGAATGGGGTTAAAATGTTTTTTTCTCATTTACGCTCTTTTAGTAAATTTACATCTTCGAGTACAAAACGGAAAAGTGTCTTTCGAGATTTTAATATCAGCATTCCATCACTGTGTGAAACAAGATGGTGCTATAGATCTAGAACTGTGTCATCCATAAAACAGATGCTTGAAAACTTGAAAAGTGCATTTCAACATATTTTAGACAATAATGAAAGGTGGGATGAAGATACTCTAAGTGAAACTGACAATCTGCTGGCAAAATTGAATGACTTCACTTTTATGTTTTTCATAAATTGTTTTCATAACATATTATCCCAAGCTGGAAAACTCTTTGATGTTCTGCAGTGTAAGCAGCTTGACATGAAGTTGGGCCAGGATAAAATAAATGACTATTCAATTTGTCGAAAATCATCGTAACGATGAACATTATGAAAAAATCGTTCAAGAAACAATGGGCGACATTGCACAACCAGATGACTCGGGGCCTCCTCCCAGGAAAAGAGTCAGGGGAAGACAAATGAACTATAAAGCGACGTATTTCGAAATAATTGACAACATTTTAGTGTCGTTAAGAGAGCGATTTGCTTGCATTCAGGAATTCACATTTTTTGAATTACTTGATGTGAACAAGTTTGAAATGTTTGCTCATTCATTTCCTATGCAACATGTAAACGCTTTACAAAGTAAATACCCAGATATCTTTGATTGCAAATCCTAGTGAACGAACTGAAATATATGTATAATGACAGTGACTTTAAAAAATGCAAGTCAGTCAATGTCACTTTAGAGTTAATTCATAAACTGGATTTGTTGTCTGCTGTCTGAAAGTGTTAAGCTAATTCAACTTTTGCTGACCATCCCTGTAACTTCAGTTGCCAATGAAAGAAGTTTCTCAACCTTAGACAGAATTCGATCATATTTGCGATGCACAATGGCTTAAGAACGGCTGTCATCCCTAGCTCGCATTTCGATCGAAAAACAAATACTGAATGACTTGGAAAGCAAAAGGAGCTACACGACAAGATTTTACAGGAATTTGCTATAAAACCAAGACGCTTGGAATTTATGTTTAAATAAAGTAAGTTCATGGTTTATTTTTTTTAAATTACGTGAATATTTTATTTATGATTCATTGCATGTATACCGTATATTTCTGTTCATGCTGGTTCTTTAAATTGTTTTGGTAAAAATTTGTACTGAGCCCGAGTAACATTGATAAGCTAGAGTCGCCACTGATATATATATAGGGTGGGGCACGGGAACCAAGTGTTTTTGGAATAATCGGAAATGATATTTATTTTTGTAAAGAAAATAATTGGTAGAACAACATTCGTAAGAACATAGCATTTCATGTCATAATAATCATGTACCGAAAATTATATCTGGCATATGAGTCCTTGGCCGTCGACGCATTGTTGAAGGCGTTTACGAAAATTGGCCTCCACTCTTCCCAGCAGGTCTCTGTTGATTTGGATGATTTGTTGACGGATCGCTTCCTTCAATGCATCTAATGTACGGGGCTTCCTCGTAGACACGTGACTTGAGGTACCCCCATAGAAAGAAGTCACATGTGGACAAGTCAGGGGACCGAGGGGGCCATGCAATGTCACCAAATCTCGAAATGAGATGGTTGGGAAACAGGGGGCGAAGAACAGCCATTGACGCTCTGGCGGTGTGTGGCGTGGCCCCATCTTGCTGAAACCACAAATGTCGACGAGCAATACGCCTTCTTCGTAACTCAGGGATGAAAAAGGTGTTCACCATCTCAATGTAACGCCCAGATGTTATGGTAACGGTAACCCCATTTTGTTCGAAGAAATAGGGACCGATGACGCCAAACTTTCCCACCGCGCACCAAACTGTAACCTTAGGGCTATGCAGCGGTTTTTCATGGAGTTGTCGCGGATTTTCAGCAGCCCAATACCGACAGTTTTGATTGTTGACGGCCCCATTAAGGTGGAAATGGGCTTCATCACTCATTACCACCATCATGTTTTCATTCTGCTCATAAAGTGCAAGCATTTCCTGTGCAAAATTCAGTCGTTGGGGGCAATCGTTTACATTCAATTCCTGCACCATCGCTAACTTGTATGGGTGAAAATGTAATTCTTCATGCAAAATCCGTCTAACAGTACGATTGCTGATTCCGAGTGCAGCTGAATGTCTCCGAGCAGAGCGGCCTGGGCTTTGCAACATCGCTTGTCTGACCCTTTCAACGTTCTCTGGAGTACGCACAGTGCGTTGCGGCCCCTTCGGTTTTGTTTTCATTATTGAGCCTCCTGTTCGAAGATTGTTAACCCAACGTAAGATTGTGTCACGAGCGGGAACAGAGTCATTTCGATGAATGTTGAATCTGCGGCGAAACGCACGCTGAACTGCTGTCACTGACTCGCCACTCCTAACAAAATGATCATACGCGAACATGCGGTGTTCTAACGTCCACTGCTCCATGATGGCACCTGAAAGATAAAGGTGAGTGTTAGTTAAAGTTAAATGCTATGAACCCAGGAATGGAATGCTACCTACCGCACGCCCCTCCCATTCCTAATGGCCGATTACTAGCTATTCAAAAAACACTTGATTCCCGTGCCCCACCCGTATATATCGGGTGGGCAAAAAAAAAAGGGAGACCTCGAACTTTGGCTGTAAAATCTAAAGTTATGGTCAGATTTCAATATTGTTTTCACACCCCACAACTAAGTAAATTTCCTATACGGTGAGCGGATTTCAAAGAAAACTAATGAAAATTACGGATTTATTGAACATTTCTTTATGCCACTGGAAATTCTCCATTTACACTACTACTGCATTATCGGGTCGGCAAAAAAAAAAAGGGAGACCTTTTAAATCCTTCATATTTCGGCAAATACGTTACATAGAACCATGAAATTTTAGTATGTTGGTACCAGGTAATTTTATGGTTTGTATGCCATCTTTTAGCATTTTAGCTGAGAAATTGGATTTATGGCGAATATTCCAGAAAAATCTTGCGATAATTAAAGCGATTTTAATTAACGTAAGCCAACTGCAGGAGGTTTAACAAGCTTCTCAAGAAAATTGATAAAACAGATGCTAAAAGATGGCATACAAACCATAAAATTACCTAGTACTAACATACCAAAATTTCATGGTTCTATGTATCGTATTTGCCGAGATATGAAGGATTTAAAAGGTCTCACTTTTGTTTTTGCCGACCCGATAATGCAGTAATAGTGTAAATGGAGAATTTCCAGTGGCATAAAGAAACGTTCAATAAATCCATAATTTTTATTAGTTTCCTTTGAAATCCGCTCACCATATAGGAAATTTACTTACTGTAGTTGTGGGGTGTGAAAAAAATATCGAAATCTAACCATAACTTTAGATTTTACAGCGAAAGTTCGAGGTCTCCCCTTTTTTTTTGCCCACCCTATATATATATTAACCCAAAAATAATTGCTACAGTAGGCTAACCCTTCATATAAAAATGCTATTTAACTTTATAAACACTATCAAATGCAAAACGACGCAACGGCTGTATAGATCTTCGCCTCCTAACTTCAAGAATGCTTCTTTGTTTAAGGATGAATGACATCGATTTAATAAACTTTCTGACGTATAAACTAATATATAAACTAAGCCCGAAGTTTGTACGGAAAAGGTTTCATGCTGTGTTAATATTTTCATTTGAATTCAAAAGAATTTTCGGGATTAGCGTGAGAATATTTTAGCGTTAAGGCGAGAGCAGCAATGTTTAGAGAAAAAAGTTCGCCGATAAACGTAAAAATTTCTAAAAAAGCATAAAAATGTACTGAATGGCAATTATTTTTGGGGTTTGGGGTGGGGTTGGGGGGGTGACAGTAATAAAATCTCAAAAACTAAGTGCAGTGCATTAATGATTAGTAACCTTTTATGGTTTTTTAGAAATTTCATGTTTTTAGGCGAATTTCTTTCCGTGTACATTTAGGACGAAATTTTGAGGCAGCAGAAAATGAATTGAAAGCGTTATTAACTTTTGTTAACTTCAACCATCGTCAAGAAGTCACTTAAAGCAACACACTCTTAACTTATAACTTAAACCAACCACACTTAACCTAACCTATCGTACATAGCTAAGCTAACCTAACATAACCCAACTTAACCTAACCTAACGTGACCTGATCTACTAACACGACAACACGACGATCTCTTTTTAGAGTCCGGGATGGCTCGCTCAGTCAAGGAAGTGATTTTAATACCTCGGGTTCGAACCTATATTGGATTTGATTTGTGTTCGTCAAAATGTTTTCATTTTAGTTTCTCTCTCTCTCTTTCTCTCTCTGTACATACACACTAGTGATGTAGCGGATGTCATTTTTTTCACATCCGCGGATGCGGATGCGGATGAGGATGTTTGATTTCAACATCCGCGGATGCGGATGTCTACATTTTCGTTATTTTTTAGGATATATTCGAGATTTGTTGTGTTTAACGTATATAATAAGTTATTATATAGAGAGAGCTGTAGCTATAATGTAGTATAATTGATTAATTGTACAATAATTGCTGTACTTTTCTCTGAACATATAAAATAATATCAAGCATCTACTACTAATATAGAAATCAATTAGTGAATTCGTCTGCAAATAAATTCGTTATATTTTGTTGAGTTTCAGCCACAATTAGAAACCATAATTGTGTTACCAGGATGCGGGACGTGAACCCAACTCAAATGCACCCCACCGACCTCTTTCCCCAACCTCCACCCTTATAGAAAGAGATCTTTAATTAGCTTGATAATTATTTATATTAAGTTTAAAGTTTTATTAGGCATATTTATAAATGAGTAATTAAAATAAAGTAAACTAAGATGTTCATCATCGTTTAATGTTCAAACTTAATTATAGGAAGGTTATGCTTAAGGAACATTAACTTTTCTGCCTTTTCTGCTGCCAGTCTGTTTCTCTTTTCATATACTGTATTAATCCAGCACTGCTAATCTCTCTCGCTTGGTACGTTTGTTGGAGGACAGGCTAAATGTTTCCTTGCAAGTTTACTCAAGTATGGATAGATATTCTGCGTATTTTTCCACCAACTAATAGGATTGTCACATGCAGCCAGGCGTTTTTCTTGGTGATAGCTCTCGATCATTTTTACTACATCTTTTGACATCGCGTAGGTCTCGTCATTGCTGCTTGACTCAAGAAACTGAGAGACAGATTCTGTGATAGATTTGCTTGTTGAAGGTGTTGGTTCTGTCACTGAAACTTTTATCCTTTTGGTGGGTGGCGAAGCGACAGATTCAAGAGAATGAAGCTCTTCAACTGCTTTGCCAAGTGATGATTTAACTCGTTCTAATGTACTAGGTGAAAATAACTTAGCTTTGTAACGTGGATCTAAGTAGGTTGCAAGAGAGTAACTTCATACAAGAACAGCCTCTCGTCTTGTCGCTTGCATCACTTTTGCGCACAATGAACTAGTTCTATTAATATAGTAGAATTTGATAATTTCCGCTTATTAATGACGTTTTATCTCAACGGTCCACATCCGCACGACATCCGCAGTCCAAAGTGCGGATGCGGACGCGGATGCGGATGCGAGAAAATGTGCGGATGTTCCGCGGATGCGGATGTGACCTACATCACTAATACACACACACACACACACACACACACACACATATATATATATATATGTATGGTGGTGTAGTGGTTAGCGTCGCTGACTACGAATCCATCGGCCTGGGGTTCGAGACCCGACGGCAGCAGCAGCAAAACCCACCTGTTCATCCTTCCACACAACAAAAAGTGGTTGGTAGATAAATGGATACCCTAGGTGGCCTAGTGGTTAAGACGCTAGGCTGCTGATGGGGCGTGGTTCGGATTCCACATTAAACTGTAGGTCTAAGGTGGAGCGAAAAGCTTGACCTTCGTCAGAATGAACAATTCGGGCGGAAGCTAACCAAAGGTTGACCAAAGGTGTATATATATAATGTATGTGTATTAATGGCAATTCAAATGTTTAATACTCTAATTTGAGTTAATCCTCCGTAATATAATTATTATTAACAATGGGGACTCATTAAAACTTTGGCCATAAAAAAACACTTCAACATTGATGTTCTTTCCCGAGTTGGGGCTCAGAATTAACTTTTTTTTTTGTTTTCTTCTGTCTTCGTCTCGTTCACGTTATAAAAACATACCCAATTTGACCGTTTAATGAACGCTCGGATGGTAATGCCCTTTAATCGGGCGTAATCATTCGAAACATAATTTGCAGGAAGTAATTAGCGGGGGTGGGCACAGCGCGCAACACACGATAATCGAAATTTTTATAGATACACACTTCATTTTATACATAGAGCATCTATTACACCTTTTTTTGCAACATTTTTTTCATACCTTTTTACACCTTTTCTAGGCTTACTTAATGAACTTTTCTTTTAAAAGGTGAGTTTGGTTTAGGTCCAAAATGGACAGTAGACGGATGGTTTCGCGCATTATTCACTGACAGGTTAGAGACGGGAATAAAAATTGGAAGCGAAAATGAAAAAACTTTGGGATAATTCATTAATTAAAAATAAGTAAATAATCTTAAATTAAAAGTAACATTTTTACTCATTGCTTTGATGGTACTTTTGGATATACTAGGATATACAGGGTGATAAAAAGAGTTATGAAAAAATATTTATGAAAAGTTATTTCCAAGAACACCTTTTTTTTTTTTTCGTTCACCCTGTATATAAACACTTGCTGCATGGTAAAGCTTCTCAAGACCACTCCCCCATATATATATATATATATATATATATATATATGTATGCTTTATCACACCAAGAATGGAAGAAAAAGGTTAACATATGGCATAATAATACTAATAACATGAGTATGCAAAGGCTTCTCGCGGTGTCTCGTTTCGCGTCCTTGTTCTTTTCCCGTCAGCCGTGCGAAGATTTAGATTCAGAAAACTCAGCAGATATCCCTGAGGAAGTGACTTCCTGTCGTTTCCGATGTTCAGTTTACGACGATTCTTTAAAGTTGAGGCTTTTTTACCCGTATTTAAATTGTTCTTTTTTTTTATCGTAAAACCTTTTGTATTTTCAACGGATATGAACGTAATGTAATTTTTACGCCTCAAATGTTATATATATATATATATATATGTGTGTGTGTGTGTGTACAGTATATATATATATATACCTTTGGTATTTTGGTGAAACAAATATATATATATATATATATATATATATATATATATATATAATATATTATATATATATATATATATATATAATACACACATACCGTGCATGAAACAAGGAACTCTTCTTGGAAAATTAAATCCAAATCCAATATATATATATATATATATATATATATATATATATATATATATATATATATAATATGCTGTGTATATATGATACAACTCAGCATGATCCCATGAGAAACTTTTATGTTACACACGGACCATGCATGGATGGAATCCCCACGTAGGCAACGGGTTATTAGGAATGAGGCCAGTGAGCTTTCATTATGAAAAAAACTATATTAAAGTAAGTAAAAAATTACACATTACTATAGTAAAAACTATAGTGCATATATATATATATATATATATGATACACACAGACCGTGCATGGAACAAGGAACTCTTCTGGAAAAATTAAATCTACTATCATCATGAAATGGACATGTTATGTGCCTTGAAAAGTGGACGCTCAATTCTGCCAGTTGAGGTTTAAGTTTTGGTTTTTGGCTAAAAATATAATAGTTACCCCTTTTTCTTTGATGTATTCAATCCGACGTGAATGCAACGAGTCTTTTGCTTATATTGAGGTTCTAAATGTAGCGGGGCTAGGCTGCTTTAAACCCTAGATCCTGTCCCAAAGCTGGATCCTATCTGCTTTGCAGATAGTTGGTGAGGGAAGCTATATTTTTGGGACCTCTTTGCGAGTGACCCGTTGCCCACGTCGGGCAAACATCATGAAAAAGAAAAACTATAGTGTTTGTCATTTACCATTACTTATTCGGACTATAGTGGATTTAATTTTCCCAGAAGAGTTTCTTGTTCCATGCACGGTCTGTGTATATCAAAAAAACCTCAGGGAACCATTCTGAGTTTATTCCCATATATATATATATATATATAATATATATATATATATATATATATATATATATATATATACTGTATATATATATATATAGATACACACTGTATATATATATATATATTATATATATATATATATATATATATATATACTGTATATATATATATATATATATATATATATATTATATATATATATATAATATATATATATATATATATACTGTATATATATATATATTATAATATATATATATATATATATATATATACATACTGTATATATATATATATATATATATACTGTATATATATATATAATATATATATTATATATATAATATACCTGCCCAAGGTGTCTCCTTGGTACTTATATTGGCAGCACCGTGCGCTCTCTCAGGGCTAGATTTTATTCGCATATGGGAATAAGTTGTCGAACAGGTAAAATTTTAAATAAAAAAGAACCCTCTAGTATCCGGGAACATAATATTAAATGTAAAACAGATGTCACTCTAGATAATTTTAAAATTCTCGGCTGTAATCCTTGTCCCAACTCACTTAGAATTTTGGAATCTCTTTATATTAAAACATTGACCCCTTCTCTAAACGTTGATTCCTCAGCTGTCCCTCTAAATTTTTTATAATTCCCCCTCCCCAACTTATAACTCTCCAACCACCCAACCCATAGTATTTTCCCTTTGCTTTGTTTTAAATTACTTGTGCCTCGGAACCAGCAATGAAGGGTTAGTAGTGTTAATTATCCCATTGTATTAATTTCAAATTTACTATATATAATTTTAAAAATAGCTTTTTAAATTTCTTGTATTTTTATATGTAAATTTTTATAACTTTGAATTTAACCCTCTTCTTTTAGTCTTTTTAAATTTTGCTTTTAAGAATAGGTTTTATAGTAATTATTTTGTCTTAGTGTTTCATTCATTTATTTATTGATTTTAACTTTATATTGTCATTGTTTAGCCTGAAGATGAGCGTATTGCTCGAAACGTTGCGCATTAAAGAAGACAATTTTCATGGCATTTACATTCCTCCTTGTCATTGGATTTCTCCTAAATGTTATATATATATATATATATGAAAAATTATTTCACGAAAGTGACACGTGAAAAGTATTTATGATGAATAAAACCACGAAGGAAAAAAGAAACACAAAGGGGTGCTCAAGCGCTTTCGTCTAATGACATCCTCAGGAACACTGGAGTGAAAGGACAGATCAAGGCAATATATAGGTTACAAAAATAAACATACATACATACATATTCATATATATATACATATATATATATATACAGTGCCCGCGAAAAGTATCCGATCACCCTGGAAATTTGTATTTTTTACATAAAAAACAATGTTTAAATGTATACTAACCTTATATTAGTATTTTGTCATCTGTCCTTTGGTTTGGATGACTTGTTCTAGATGTTTTGGCATGGATTTAATCAAGTTTTGACAAACTTCCACTGATATTTCCTTGCACCATACCTTTTTGATGGCTTCTTGTAATTTTTCGACTGAGCCAGTGTCGTGGCATTCAACCTTATTTTTTATTATTAGCCACATATTTTCTATCGGATTGAGATCTGAACTATTACCAGGCCAATCCAAAATATCAAATTTATTGTCAGTAATCCATTTTGTCACTATTTTGGCCCTGTGACATGGTGCACCATCATGCATGTATGTTTTTGTCCTTTGGATTGCCATTGCCATTGGAAGTTTATCCTGTAGCATTGCTAAATACCGTGCACCATTCATAGTTGTGTTCTTCGGAAGAAAATATAGGTTTCCACGCCCATAGTAACCGAAACAACCCCAAACCATCACACTTGGAAGGTGTTTCATTGTCTTTAGGGTGTATTTAGGGTCCATCCTATTTGAGCCAATGGCCGGCGAACCTTTTTTGGACAACTTCTGAATGTCAAAAATGTCGACTCATCACTAAATAAACCTTCTTCCAGTCATCAACAGTCCAATGAATATATTTTTTACAAAATGCGACACGTTTTTTACGCATTTTTTCATTAATGAACGGTTTCTTAGCAGCATGGCGAGATGGTAATCCGAGTTCTTTTGGAGCCGCTCCTGGATAGTTCGTTCAGAAACACCAGATAACAAATTATTCATATTAAATTTTATTTCTTTCGCAGTTATTGTTGGGTTTTTCAATACTAAACGTTTCATAAGTTTGTCTGTTCGTGAATTTGTTTTTCTCGGTCTGCCAGATCGTTTTTTAGGGACTGGCGTGGTTAGGCCGGCATTGTTCTTAGCCCGTGAAACCCATAAATTAACGGTACTTTGGGATATGTTTAATTCCTTAGCTATCTGTCTCTGTGATTTCACACATGTATGCAAAGCAACAATAGCACCTCGACAATCACTCTTAAGTTGTTTTTTAGCACACATTATATATAAATTTTATTTACACCACTTTCTGTAAAAAATAACAAAATATCAATAAATTTATACAAACAGTGAAATCTGACAAATTTGAGACACAGCCACCCGCAACGAAGGCTACCAGAACACTAATTTGAGAATGCGTTGGATAGCTCTCATATCAGCGAGCAACCTCAAAGTTACCAGATGTCGCTAGAACAAATAGAAAGTGAATTATGTGTCTCTGAATATCAAGGGAAAATATTGTATTTTCTTGAGTGATCGGATACTTTTCGCGGGCACTGTATATATATATATATATACATATACATATATATAGTAAGCATAGAAAAAATTGTGGGAGGAGCAAACATTTATATGGGAGATTGACACTTTTAGCACTTCAGCCGACATTCAATATAAATTCAAATGGCTTGTTTATGAAACAGGTCACAAAAGAATAAAGAAATAAAAATAAATATAAATATAAATTGAGAAAAAAATTAATTACAAAATAGTGCCTTAGTGATATATATGTCACAGCCTAAATAATCATAAAGAAATAAACAGGCAAATAAAAAAAAAAACCACAAATATATATATATATATATATATATATATATATATATATATATATATAAAAAGGCACTTTTAGCACTTTGGTCGACCTTCAATATAAATTCAAATGGCTTGTTTATGGAACAGGTCACAAAAGAATAAAGAAATAAAAATAAATATAAATATTGTAAGTGGAGTCTACAAATTCAAGCTCAAAAGGGAAATTTACAATCAATTTAATAGATGATGCCAAATTGATATATATGTCACAAAGAAATAAAGAAATAAACCAAAAAAAAAAATTAAAAAATAATAAAAAATAATAATAATAAATTGAAAGATAAATTTTAAGAGAGGCACATCAATTTATAAGGGAAAAATTACCACAGGTTTTTTAGTTATTGTCCGAATCATGCATATTATAGTCACAAACGAATAAAAAAGTACAAGTAAATATAAATTGGAAAACAAAATGATGCCTAGATGATATACAGGGTGGGGCACGGGAATCAAGTGTTTTTTGAATAGCTAGTAATCGGCCATTAGGAATGGGAGGGGCGTGCGGTAGGTAGCATTCCATTCCTGGGTTCATAGCATTTAACTTTAACTAACACTCACCTTTATCTTTCAGGTGCCATCATGGAGCAGTGGACGTTAGAACACCGCATGTTCGCGTATGATCATTTTGTTAGGAGTGGCGAGTCAGTGACAGCAGTTCAGCGTGCGTTTCGCCGCAGATTCAACATTCATCGAAATGACTCTGTTCCCGCTCGTGACACAATCTTACGTTGGGTTAACAATCTTCGAACAGGAGGCTCAATAATGAAAACAAAACCGAAGGGGCCGCAACGCACTGTGCGTACTCCAGAGAACGTTGAAAGGGTCAGACAAGCGATGTTGCAAAGCCCAGGCCGCTCTGCTCGGAGACATTCAGCTGCACTCGGAATCAGCAATCGTACTGTTAGACGGATTTTGCATGAAGAATTACATTTTCACCCATACAAGTTAGCGATGGTGCAGGAATTGAATGTAAACGATTGCCCCCAACGACTGAATTTTGCACAGGAAATGCTTGCACTTTATGAGCAGAATGAAAACATGATGGTGGTAATGAGTGATGAAGCCCATTTCCACCTTAATGGGGCCGTCAACAATCAAAACTGTCGGTATTGGGCTGCTGAAAATCCGCGACAACTCCATGAAAAACCGCTGCATAGCCCTAAGGTTACAGTTTGGTGCGCGGTGGGAAAGTTTGGCGTCATCGGTCCCTATTTCTTCGAACAAAATGGGGTTACCGTTACCATAACATCTGGGCGTTACATTGAGATGGTGAACACCTTTTTCATCCCTGAGTTACGAAGAAGGCGTATTGCTCGTCGACATTTGTGGTTTCAGCAAGATGGGGCCACGCCACACACCGCCAGAGCGTCAATGGCTGTTCTTCGCCCCCTGTTTCCCAACCATCTCATTTCGAGATTTGGTGACATTGCATGGCCCCCTCGGTCCCCTGACTTGTCCACATGTGACTTCTTTCTATGGGGGTACCTCAAGTCACGTGTCTACGAGGACAAGCCCCGTACATTAGATGCATTGAAGGAAGCGATCCGTCAACAAATCATCCAAATCAACAGAGACCTGCTGGGAAGAGTGGAGGCCAATTTTCGTAAACGCCTTCAACAATGCGTCGACGGCCAAGGACATCATATGCCAGATATAATTTTCGGTACATGATTATTATGACATGAAATGCTATGTTCTTACGAATGTTGTTCTACCAATATATTTTCTTTACAAAAATAAATATCATTTTCCTGATTATTCCAAAAACACTTGGTTCCCGTGCCCCACCCTGTATAAAGAACCATAAAATATATATACAACATATATACGGTATATATACGAAATATAAACGCAATATATACAGAATATATATATATATATATGCATAAGGGAAAAAAAATTACCAGATTTGTTTTTATAATTATTGTCTGAAAAAACGGTAGGTCGCAAAAGATTAAAGAAATAAAAATAAATATAAATTGAAAAAATTACAAATAATACACCTACACATGTACACATGTATACCCGCATAACCAAATATATATACATATACACACATATATACAAACACACACACACACACATATATATATATACACATACAAGCTTGACCTTCAAGAAATGAGAAATCATCGCGCAGAACCTTTGTGAGGTTGTAAGGTAAGGTAAGGTACATACACATATATATATATATATATATATACATTTAACTGCATACATACATACATACATACATATACACACATACATACATACATATCACACATATACATACAAACACATTTAACTGCAATGACCACACACATACTCACATACACATACATACATACACATACACGCATACAGCAAAAAATTGAAAAATAAAATTGTAAGAGAAACAAAAGACAAAAACAAATTTTTTTTACCAAAGATTTAACAACCTGCCCTTTTTGTTTAAATCCATTCTGAAGGAATTCAGAGCAACGGGATCGAGTTGAAACAGACCTTTACTCATGTTAAGGTTATTTGTAAGTTGAATTATAGCCGACTCAAGAATATTTCTATTAACAATGTTGCTAGAGTGAAACAAAACTGAAACATTATTCCAATCAATACAATGGGATAACTCTGACAAATGGACAAAAAGGGCACTGGACAACTGTCCCGTTCTAACGGAATATTGATGCTGTTTTACACGCGTTTGCAAATCCTTTCCCGTCTGACCTATGTAAAAGGAATCACATTGCTTACACCCAATTTTATAGATAATGCCTAAATTATTGGTAGGGCTATTTTTTACTATGATGTTTTTCACAATATTGTTATATGAAAAAACTACACTGATATCCAAAAGTTTAAGTACATTAGCAATGCCTAAGAAGCCCGGGAAAAATGGAAGTACTAAAATATTCTTTGACAAGGTGCGAGTGTTATTATTCACACGATAGAAGGTTCGTTTAGCCTTATTAAGACAAGATTCCATGAACGCAGATGGGTAACACAACTCACTTCCAATACCGTTGATATTTTCCAATTCGGCATCGATGTATTCCGGACTGGCGATCCTAAGAGCGCGGAGAAACATTGAGGAAAATATGGCCTTTTTAATAGGGGTGTCATGTCCAGAGTAAAAGTGTACGTAGGACAAATTGTTTTTTTTTTTCCGATAGATACTAAACTTAAAACCCGGGCTATCCCTATGAACACGCACATCCAAAAACGGGATTGAGTTGTCTTGTTCCACTTCTAAAGTAAATTTAATGGAGGGGACTTGGTCATTTAACTGAAGGAGGAAGTCATCCAGGTCACGATTCATGGGCCAGATACACAAAATATCGTCGACGTACCGCAACCAAGGGATGCCAACCCCCAGGATTCTCGGAATGTAAGTAATTTCAAAAAACTCCATATAAATATTGGAGAGAAGGGGCGACAAAGGGTTGCCCATGGCCATCCCAAAAACTTGTTGATAATGCTCGCCATTGAAAGTGAATTTACAATCCTTGATACAAAGCTTAATAAGCTCCAAAACAGTGTGTGCAGGTAATGGTAAATCATAATTATGTAATTCTCGGGCGAGAAAGTCAAGCATATCATCAATCGGCACTTTTGTGAACAATGAACAAACGTCGAAACTAATCAATCTATCGTTGGTATTAATGCGAACATTATTCAATTTTTCAGTGAGATCCATGAAATTTTTTACGTGTGAATCAGAGACAGTTCCAAGAATGGGGGACAAAACATTAACAAGCCATTTGGAGAGTTTATAGGTAATAGAGCCCACCGAGCTAATAATAGGGCGCATATATATATATATATATATATATATATATATATATATATATATATATATATTATAATATATATATATTTTGGTTTTTTTTTTTTTATTTGCCTGTTTATTTCTTTATGATTATTTAGGCTGTGACATATATATCACTAAGGCACTATTTTGTAATTAATTTTTTCTCAATTTATATTTATATTTATTTTTATTTCTTTATTCTTTTGTGACCTGTTTCATAAACAAGCCATTTGAATTTATATTGAATGTCGGCTGAAGTGCTAAAAGTGTCAATCTCCCATATAAATGTTTGCTCCTCCCACAATTTTTTCTATGCTTACTATATATATGTATATGTATATATTATATATATATATTATATATGTATATATATATATATATATTATATGAATATGTATGTATGTATGTTTATTTTTGTAACCTATATATTGCCTTGATCTGTCCTTTCACTCCAGTGTTCCTGAGGATGTCATTAGACGAAAGCGCTTGAGCACCCCTTTGTGTTTCTTTTTTCCTTCGTGGTTTTATTCATCATATATATATATATATAATCTGGCTGATATTCACATTAAAAACATGAATTTCTTTATTTTGAAATAACTCGTTGGAAAAATTGAAACATCCACTCCGAGTACTTTCGAAATCATTTCAACCCCTCTTCAGGGAACTAAAAATACGGACTTCTCCTCCAAACTTATATACGTAGCCTACCTTCTTTATCAGAAATCTTTCATCAAAGATCTGCAGTAATCCCTCGGATTAATGAAGGGTGATTGGAAATTGTTTTATACTGATTAAAAATAAGGTTGGAAATATAATCACCAGGTTTATTATGTATTGGAATATTTTAATATTAAATATATTAATATTAATATATTAAATATATTAATATTAAAATTCAATTATATTTCTTATATTATATTATATATTTCTTTTAACAATGATATTATTTCTGAACAATACACTCGAATTATTCCAGTCAGTTGTATGATTATTATGACGTGTACATGAACAAATATGACGCTAGATACAATAGTTATGTGAATACAATATTTATGCTGTTTGATTGTCGTAGCCAGATATTTTTTACCTGTTTGACCGACCGATGTACGCTAAATTACAATCTTTACTTTCATTATGATAGATACATCAGCGGACATTCACAGGGGTATTACGAATTAATAAACTCTTGACAGAATTATTGTAAGTGCTCCTCCTTCTTTCATAAATAAGAAAAGCAAAGACAACATACTGTAAATTCCTATGCCTCTAAAGCACGCGAGTGAAGACTGAGGTGAATGAATATTTTGATATGACAAACACAGTTTTCAAATTCTTTCTTCTCTTTGCTTTAGTTTTATAAAAAATTATACAAAATTATAAAAAATTATAAAAATTATAAAAATTTAGACAGTTCTGATTTAGACAACTTCATTTAGACAGTTGGATAACATAATTTATTTTCAATGTAAAGCAAGTTGCTAATTTCGCTATCTCAAAATCCTGGTCTAACTGTAATGAAGGCTCTTACGAACATAGAAATGAATATTAATAGATCGTTTAACATAATTATTTATGATGGTCGGAAAAAAATCCGCATAAGAATTGTTATTGGTAGGCTTTCGTGTAAATTTCAAGTTTGAAGTCATTGATATTTCTAGGAATAAAGAAAGAACGAGAATAGAATTATAGTTTTTAATTTCTAAAGCGAATTTAATAGAGGGAGGAACTAAGCTTGTTGTTGATACTATTAAGAAATTCATGAACACTTAAATGAGTGAGTCACAAACATAAAAAATCGTTTATATTCCGTAGCCATTTCAGATCAAAGTTAACAATATTACTGACTAATTTTGCCTCAAAAACTTTCATGTATAAATTGAACAAAAGCGGAGAAAGGAGCCCACCCATTTGCATTCCAGACACTTGCTTATAAAAATTACCATTAAATTGAAATATATTGTCCTTAGTACATAACTCACTGAGAGACATTAATGAGTTTACATCAACAAGGAATGAGTAATGAGCCAGTTTCTTGTTGAGTCATTAAATGGTACTTTAGTAAATAAAGATACGCCATCAAAACTTACTAATTGGAAGTTAGTCAGGCACCGAATAGCATTTAACTCGTTAACTAAATCTTGGTTATTAATTACTTGAGAATTAGAGGGACTGTACCAACAAGAGGAGATAAGAGTTCAACTAACCATTTGAACAACTTATTAAAGGAAGCAAAATTAATCGTACTAATGACTGGAACTGTTCAGTTTGTGTGTTTATACGAGTCTATATAAGTAAGGAAACTTAGCATTGTTATTTTGAATCGTTTACACAAATCACCAAAGTTTATTTTTTAAATCTCTTTCGGCTTTCGAGTGAAAGTTTTCTTAACATTTTCTAATATATATATATATATATATTATATATATATACTGTATATATATGATACACACAGACTGTGTATATATGTATATATATCGCCCTCGTAAATGTATATTAAGAGAAAAAACAATACAGGTAGTCCTCATTTTACGGAACCCTTTTATACGGAATTTCACACTTACGGAAATTTTAGTACCGAGGTCTATTATACAGACAAAAATTCCGCAGTTACGGAAATTTTTTCGAAAAAGTTAAAAATGAAATTTCACGGTTGAGCAATGATACGGGCTATATTAAATGCCCTACAAGCAAAAAAAATGACAGATTAGATGATTTTTATGGCTAGATTACAAAAGTCACTCAGTAACTACAAGCAACTGTATAAAGAGAAGACGATGAGGGGAAAACAGACGACACTCTTATCATTTTTTCGCTCGCAAACATCATCACCTCCACCCACGGCAACCACGCGCCAAGATGATGGGTCAGACAGTGAAGCTGACGACCCTCCATTGCTCCTTCAGCTTCAAGAGGAAGCATATGATGTGGAAGAGGAAGGTGCTGACCCTTCGTCAACCACCAATCACCGATCAGCAGTTTTGGAGGTGAATACGACTATTTATGCAGTTTATTTCCTCCAGTAAATATAATTTATAAAAATATATTCAAATATTGTTTTCTACTTAAATGTGTTTAAAAAGGTCAAAAATTATGTTTATTATGCAGTTTTGGGTTGGAAAAATCTTCCGTTGAACGCATCTCCCATTATATAATGGGATTTAATGGGAAAATAGGGTCCGTTATATGGAAATTCGGTTTACGGACAACTTTTCTGGAACGTAACCTTTCCGTATGACGAGGACTGCTTGTATGAAAACGAACTCTCGTGTGACGTATTCGAGAGAGAGAGAGAGAGAGAGAGAGAGAGAGAAGAGAGAGAGAGAGAGAGAGAGAGAGAGAGAGAGAGAGAGAGAGAGAGAGATGACGATGATCTCGAAACAAGTTGAAATCATGTCGAAAACGAATGATCAAAGGCGCGTGAACGCAATTCGGAAGATTGCTTTCAAGCAACTTAAGGCAAAGGCGTTCGTAGTTGAGAATGGATGCGAAAGATATTCACAGCAGCTAATAATGGGGTCTCTAATGGGACACCTGCTCCCCTCCTACTGATATATATACTGGGCGCCCTTCGATTATTCCGCAGCAGGAGGAAAGACATCGCTGTAGATGAGAGCTTGAACGCTCCGGACAATTTGACGGTTTCATTTGGGGAATTATAGCTAAAATAGAGTACATTAAATTGCATGTTCAGAAAAGGGTTTTGAGGAAGGAATTATCGGGAAAATGGCAGCTTTTCCTCTCAAAGAACTACAGTAATGAAACTAAATTGTGAATGAGCACCGCTCCAATATTGATAAGAGAAGAGATTTAAAAGGCAACACACTCATAATGAAAGTAAGAACTTCAAAACGAATTTACGAATTTTTATCAGTGTGTGTATATATATATACACACACATATATATATATACAGAGAGAGAGAGAGAGATTGAAACCGAAAAATTTAAATTTGGTCTATCGTAGCTTTACCTACTTAAGTTTACTTAATGTTACCTAATCTTATCTATCAGTGAGAAATGTTTGTCGCAACTTGACCTAATGATTTTCATGATCATGATCTCATTTCTGGACCTGACTCCATAAACGAGAATATCGCCCTTATAAATATAATGAAGTCACGTTTACGACCCCATAAACAACAAGTGCCTGTCAAATATTCAATTATATATATATAAGAAAAATGCGCAACATATATATATATATATATTATATATATATATATATAATATATATGCGCCTCGGTGGTGTAGTGGTTAGCATCGCTGACTACGAATCAATTGGCCCCGGGTTCGAGACCCGGTGACGACAGCCGGCGCGCAGCAAAACCCAGCTGTTCATCCTTACACACAAAGAAAGTGGTTGGTAGATAAATGGGTACCCTGGGTGGCCTAGTGGGTTAAGACGCTGGGCTGCTGATGGGTCGTGGTTCGGATTCCACGTTAAACTGTAGGTCTAAAGTGGAGTGAAAAGTTTGATCTTTGTCAGAATGAACAATTCGGGCGGAAGCTAACCAAAGGTTATATATTTATATATATATATAATGCTCCTCGGTAGTGTAGTGGTTAGCGTCGCTAACTACGAATCCATCGGCCCCGGGATCGAGACGCGGTGACGGTAGGCGATGCGCAGCAAAACCCAGCTGTTCATCCTTCTACACAATAAAAAAAATTGGTTGGTAGATAAATGGGTACCCTGGATAGCCTAGTTGTTAAGACGCTGGGCTGGTGGTGGAGCGTGGTTCGGATTTCAAGTTAAACTGTAGGGTTAAGGTGAAGTGAGAAGCTTGACCGTCAGAATGAACAGTTCGGCCGGAAGCAAAACCAAGATTAACCAAGGTCATATATATATATATATATATATATATATATACGCAAGTATTTTTAGAGTGGTTATTTATTCGTGTATGAAATCGTCTCATGGCAATGAACGAAATTTTATATTTTTTATTCATAAAAAAACAGAATGTAAATGGTCTGTTTTTAACGACATATTTATCTTTATGTCGATATTTATCGAATCGTACGATAATAACTGTATTTTCGATATTTTTCCAGAACTATTCTTTATATTTATTCGGTTGGAATAATATTTGTTGAAGGAAATCTAACCAAGTCTGGCATTTCAATCTAACCTGACTTAACCTATATTTAATCTAACCTAACTTAACCTAACATTATACATATATATATCATATATATATATGGCTGAACGTAACTTGACTTAATCTATATATAATTTAAGTTAACCTGACCTAAACTATATATAACCCAACTTAATTTGGCTCATCCTATATACGGGCGTCCCCAAAAAATGTATACACACTTTAAATAATTATAAAGGCAGTGTTTATTAAAATACATTTCATTTTCAAAATGTAATAGAATCTACAGACATTATTTAATTGTTTTGTCAACGCCTGTTTTCAAACTGACGTCCGTTCTGGTCCAGGCACTGCTGATAACGCGAAGCAATGGAATCGCAAACATCACGAAACATTTCGTTTGGTATTTGTGTGCATTCTCGTTCAATGGCTGCTCTCAATTCAGCGACTGTTGCAGGTTTTATAGCGTAGACTTTGTCTTTTAAGTATCCCCATAAAAAAAAGTCTAGTGGTGTGAGGTCTGGTGAACGCGGAGGGTATTCTACGAAACCCCTTCGTCCAATCCACATCCACATCGTGCCAAGTACCACTCGCAATACTCCACTCTTCGGTCCGGATCATCATCTTCATTAATAGCATGGACTAATCTTGGAATGTAACTTTTCCATTGACAGCGCTTCAAAATGCCTTGGACAGACGATTCTGAAATTCCTACCTCACGACTCGCTTGCCGCACAGATTTTCTTGGACTTTGGTGATACGTTTCCAGTACTCTTTCTTGCTTTGTGGGCTTGTCGATGTCCGTGGGTCTTCCGGAACGCTTCTTGTGGACATTCTGAACAGTTCCATCGCTTCAAACTTATCTCTAATTCGAGTGATGGTAAGTCGCGTTGGTGGATCTGTTTGAAACTCCTCCTAAACTGTCTTTGCACTTCAACTGCGTTTTCACACTTCCAGTAGCATTTTAGAATGAATTTCCTTTGTTCAAAGCTTAGTCTGACTGCCATTATTAATTCTAATGGGTTTAACTTAGAAAGAAAGAAACATCAATTGAGCTATCAGCTGTTAAAGTGTGTATACATGTTTTTTGGGACGCCCTATAATATATATATATATAATATATATATATATATATATATATATATATATTATTTATATAACGAACTTAACTTAACCTGACCTAATTTAAGCTACTCTATCTTAACCCATTCTTACTATATATCCGATTCGACATTCGAAGAAGGTGGATTTACTTCGCAATACTTAGTAAAAATTGACATACGTTGTTGAAAAATGTTATTCGCAATTGCTACGCATATTTTTCAAGGTCACACATCTATTCATCTTTTAAAAGAATACTTCAAGGAGGTAATTGTGTTCCTATATTTTATTTTTTACTTTTTAAGAGATTCACGAAATAAGATACCCTCTCATTATCTCTCATTATCGCGTTTTTTTAATTTTTTTTAATATCAGAAAATCAAATTTTGAGTTAGTGTCAGAATGCATTCGGTCCTTTTGTTGGTTTACGTCGTCGTCGTCGTCGGCCTAGGCAAGCTACGGCTTGGGACCGTAGCGCATCTATCCGGTATAGGTTAACCTGGATGATGTAGCCATAAGCACTGCCGCTAGTTAAGTGCCAACCAGTGATTATCTCACTAGCCGTATTGAGTCCGTTAGGCGAAACTGCGACAGTACCAAAGGTGGAAAATATAACCTTTGGTTTTCTATTATTTATTTGTAAAATGGACATGGTATTAGATTAAAATAAATATTTGAATATAAATAATTAACTGACAATTGTGATATATAATTAATTATGTTTACATACAATAAAATAATATAGTATACATAAAATTAGTATTAATGTGGTTCACAATTGAATTATAATGGGGTAACTAATTTAAAATGAATTTATACTATTCCGAAATTCAAGACGGTAAAATTAACATTTATCTTGAAACTAAAATAAGAGTATTCACTACACACTCCCCCACCAGAGAGGAAGTTCAAAGAGTTCCGAACGACACAGATTTCCGCTGACCTTTTTGGTAGCTACTTGTACCTCACTTAAGGTTGATTCCAAAAACGCAGGCTTAAGACGATCGATAGAAACCTTGTCGACCTTGGAACCGCGCTGGATGAGGAATGATTTGCGCGTACGTCGGAGAACTTCATAGGGTCCGTCATATGGACATTGGAGAGGCCGTTTTGGGACAGGTACACGACGAAACGTGGTGCAAGACTGGAGGGGCTGGGGAAATAAAGATGTTCTGTTGGCTAGTCAATCGAGGGGGAACAGGCTGAAGGGACTGCATGTGAGAGGAAAGTGTTTTGAGCGAATTCCGTAGGATCGCATGACTTATCCCCTGCAGTGAAGTAGCCACCTGGTAGCCGCAGTGTTGTTCCATAGACTAGTTCAGCCGCTGTAGTCTTCAGATCACTCTTAAATGCAGAGCGAATACCAAGCAAAACGAGTGGAAGCTTATCCATCCAATGGAGTCTTCGTGACACATAAGGGATGACTTCAGCTGGCGATGGAAGCGTTCGACGAGGCCGTTAGCTTGCGGATGATACGCACAGGTATGCGCATGTACTGTACCCAACAAGCTGGTAAACTTCTTCCAAAGCGAAGACTCAAATTGGCGACCTTGGTCAGTGATGACTTTTGTCGCAATCCAATCTTGATACCCATCCATGAAGAAAGGCTCTTGCAACAGTGTCCGCTTGGATATCAGGAAGTGGGATGGCTTCAGGCCATCTGGAAAAGCGGTCGAGACAGGTGAGCAGATAACGTTGGCCTTGAATCACTGGAAGAGGGCCAACATGTCTACATGAATTACCTCAAATCGCTGGGATGGGGGCGGAATGCGTCAAGGGGGACCTGGTGTGCCTTTGGACTTTGGCACGCTGGCAGGCAAGGCACGTTTTGGTCCAATGTTTGACATCCTTCCGCATCGAGGGCCAAACAAAGCGAGAGGTAACCAGGTTTGCGAAGCACGGATACCAGGATGGGAGGGCTTATGAAGATCCGTGAAGACTGCTTTTCTGTGACATGGAGGGACATAAGGGCGAATAGCAGCTGTTGATACGTCGCAATAGAGGGGCACAGACAATCCTGGCATACTCATTTTCTTGAGGGAAAGTGAGTGAGTGGAGTCTTCTCTGAGCAGGTCTTGTAGTTCCGTATCCTTATCTTGATCCTGTGCAATAGCATTCCACAGTGTAGAGCTGAGGGTAACAGAAGTAATCTCTATTCTTGAAAGTGCATCCGCTGGAGTGTTCAAGACACCTTTGATGTGGCGGATATCTGTGGTAAATTGCGAGATATAATCGAGTTGCCTGATGACTCTGGGAGAGTGGTTACAGCTGTTTTTATTGAAGACAGTGACCAAAGGTTTGTGGTCGGTAAAAACACAAAACTCTCGGCCTTCAAGGAAATGTTGAAAATGCTTCACGTTTAAGTAAATAGCAGAAGTTCACGTCCGAAAGCACTATAACGCGTTTGGGCTGGCTGCAGCTTTTTCGAGTAAAACGCGATGGGTGCTTGTTGACCGTTAATGGTTTGTTCCAACACTCCACCGATCGCAACATCTGATGCATCGACCGTCAGAGTTAGGGGGCATCACTGATAGGAAATGACAGAGACAAGCACTATTGATAGCATTTTTGGCATTGTCGAACGCCTGTAAACTATCGCTACACCATACCAATTTCGTTACCTTGCGTTTTGTGTGTGATCATAGCGTGTAGAGGCCAAGAACACTGGCACAGTTTTTAATGAACTTGTGGTAATAATTTACCAACCTAGAAACCGCCGTAACTCACGCTGATTACTTGGCATAGGGTAATTTTTGATCACTTCACACTTGTCCTGAAGGGGGGTAATTCCGTGCTGCGAAATCGTGTGACCAAGAAATTCCAAGGTTGGCTGTGGCAAACACACACTTAGATGCATTAATAGTAACACCGTATTGTTCTAAGCGTTGAAGAGGAGTGAAAGATGTTCCTTATGTTCCTCTTCCGTTGAGCTGGCCACAAGCAAATCATCGATGTAGGCATAAACAAAGTCTAAGCCTCTGGTGACCTCATCTATAAACCTCTGAAAGGTTTGCGCAGCATTCCGTAGCCCGAACGGCATCTTCAAAAATTCGAATAACCCAAATGGTGTACAAACTGCAGTCTTGGGAATATCCGAAGGCTCTACGGGAATGTGGTGGAAAGCCTTAACGAGATCTATTTTACTGAGATAGATTTGCCGTGGAGAAGAGAAGTAAAGTCTTGGACATTTGGTACCGGATATCGGTCCGGGATGGTTGTCGAATTTAAAAATCGGTAATCCCCACATGGTCTCCAGTCTCCTGACTTCTTCTGGACCAGGTGTAGGGGAGTGGACCAACTGCTTTTGGAAGGTCTTATTATCCCAAGATCCATCATAAGCTGGAATTCCGATTTGGCAGCTTTCAGTTTGTCCGGGGCAAGACGTCTGGGTTTTGCAAACACAGGGGGACCTTTTGTTGTAATGTGATGGGTAATGGTGTGCTTAATGGTATCACCCATCTGCATAGGTTGAAGAATTCCTGGATATCGCTGGAAAAGGCACTGGTACATGGAATTAGGGGGAACGAGGGAAAGTGCAGAGTTCGAGGCGTCCGGAAGGGCAACCTGTTTGGCAAGAACAGAAAGCAGTGTGGCCTGGTCGCATAAGCGTCGCTTGTCAAGATCCACCAGGAGTTTGAAATGCTGGAGGAAGTCAGCGCCGATTATGGGATGCTGCACTTGAGCACAGATGAAAATCCACTTGAAGGATCGGTGAAGGCCCAAGTTTAGTTCACGCGACTGAGTACCGTACGTGGGTATGCGTGAACCGTTAGCAGCGTATAGAGCGGAGATTCCGAGTGCTTATGACCAGATTTTTGAGGGAATACACTGACTGACGCTCCGGTATCGACCAAGAAATTGATACCAGAGTTCCTGTCCTTTATGAATAACAGGTTGGCAGTGCGAGTACTAGACGCCATTAGGACTCGCTGCTGGGGTTTTCCGACGAAAAATTGCAAGGGGAGATGCACTTCCTAGCCTTCTTTCCAAATTTCGAGTGGTAGAAGCAGATCTTCCCGGAACTCGAACGATACCTCTTCGTAAATCTTGACCGAGAATGGCTTCTTTGCCGTTGATTTTGTAGCAGAGAACAAACGTGGTTGAGTTGTTGACTTAACTCTTTCACTTTCAACTCCAGTTCCGATTGTGTGTTCACGTTGTTGACCGGAGCTGTGTCAATCTCCACTACTTTGTCGGCAGTTTCTGCTAGTTTATCAACTGGAGTAGCAGGAACCATAGTGGCCAAGACACGCTGAGCTGATGGAGGAAGTTTCTGCAAGAACAACTGTCTAAAGATGTCCTTATCGAAGGTTTGTGCGCGTTCGCCCAGAGCGCACTGCATAGCCCTCAGCATTTGAGTGGGCTTACGGTCTCCAAGTTCTTCTTTTGAGATTAACTGATGTAGTTTCTCACGCTCGGAGACAGTGGTGCGGCACAGGATGGCAGACTTCAGATCGTTGTACGGGTCCTCACTCGTGGAAGTAGATACGATGACGTCACGGACTTCAGAGATGATGCTCGCTGGTAGAGAGGACAAAACATGATCGTATTTTGTCCTGCTAGCGGTGATCCTTCCAAGTTGAATTGTGATTCCACTTGGTGGAACCAAATAAATGGATCACCCGGCCAGAAGACGGGGAGCTTTACGCTCAAGTGGGAGATGGCACCAGCGTCGTCAGGCATCTTCTCCTATGCTTGCTGACGTACAAGCAAGACAAGTTACCAACGAAGGAGTGGAGGTTGAGACGAGCGCAGGCACAGAGCGCACGGGCAGGGTGAGGGGCAGAGGGCACGAGCGACATTACAGTCTGGTCCTAGTCGCTCGGGTGAAGGGGGTGGTGGGCACGAACGACGTTACAGTCTAGTCCTAGTCGTTCGGGTGAAGGGGGTGATGGGCACGAACGACATTACAGTCTAATCCTAGTCGTTCGGGTAAAAGGGGGGAGTCCAACTCCGGAGTCACCAATTGTTGGTTTACGTCGTCGTCGTCGTCGGCCTAGGCAAGCTACGGCTTGGGACCGTAGCGCATCTATCCGGTATAGGTTAACCTGGATGATGTAGCCATAAGCACTGCCGCTAGTTAAGTGCCAACCAGTGATTATCTCACTAGCCGTATTGAGTCCGTTAGGCGAAACTGCGACAGTACCAAAGGTGGAAAATATAACCTTTGGTTTTCTATTATTTATTTGTAAAATGGACATGGTATTAGATTAAAATAAATATTTGAATATAAATAATTAACTGACAATTGTGATATATAATTAATTATGTTTACATACAATAAAATAATATAGTATACATAAAATTAGTATTAATGTGGTTCACAATTGAATTATAATGGGGTAACTAATTTAAAATGAATTTATACTATTCCGAAATTCAAGACGGTAAAATTAACATTTATCTTGAAACTAAAATAAGAGTATTCACTACACTTTAAACAGAAACGACTGTGAAAATTAAACAGTTTTGATAAGTTCACCCATTGTTAAGTACAGTATATGAATACTGAACTTTATTCGAAGGATTCCCTAAAATGGAAAACAATATACTTCCCGGGAGCTAAAATCGATCGTATTGACCGGGAAGTTAAAAATTTAAAAATAGGAACAATGAATCAGTTTTTAATTTCACACTTTCAGGGGAATGACCCGTAAATTTTAATAGAAAGGTCGATGATTTGTTAGCTAAATACTATAATTTGATGAATGTTTTAAAAGCAAGGTCGAATAAAGTGTTAATGTACGAGTATGTATGAATGATTGAAATGTAATGGAGATTAAGTCGGACGATATACTTTAATACAAAATTAGAAATTATGTGCGTAATTGAAGGGGGTGATTCAAAATTTTCGGTCACAATTTGAGTAGCACAATAATTTATTCATTCCAGATGGCGTGCACTTAAATGGAGTAGGCACTGCGCGACTGAATAGTGAATAGATTAATAAATAAATGAGTAGTATAGATGAGTCCTCCCAGGAAGAAGTGGCTAAGCGACATAAATAAAAAAGTAAAAGTAAAAATTAAAAAAGTTACGTCATTCTCAAATTTGGTACAACTTTAACTGCGTTTTCTGGCGTTTTTCACTTTTGTCGTTTAGCCACTTCTAACTCGGAGTAGGAGAGCCTCATATGTAAAACGCAAGCAAGACGAAAGAGTACTTTCACTTTTAAATAATGGGCTTGTCATTCGCAGGGAAAATTAGATTCAAACAAGGAAAAAAAATAGTAACCCAGAAAATAGTTTAAATGTATTGTATTTTGTATTATAAAGTTCATGAATTAAAAACTTGAGTTGATGTTGAAAATGATGACGTTTTTGCGGTAATTGATTCATGGTTTAAAAATACAGGATCACCTGAAGATCAGGGCCCCCAGCCTTCTTTAGTTAGCTTTATAAGGCTAACTAACGAAAATATCACGACCTAACCTAACCAATCGTCAAGGGTGTACAGTTGACCTAATGATTGGTTAGGTTAGGTCATGATATTTTCGTTAGTTAGCCTTATAAGGCTAACTGAAGAAGACTGGGGTCCCTGATCTTCAGGTGACCCAAAAATACAGACAGGGATTTTATTGATGAATATTTTATTAAAAGTTACAAACGTTTCAATAAAGGAAAAGGTAGAATAGATGGTGGCGCTCTTCTATACTGCAGAGATAATTTTTGGCTGGTTTGAAAATGTTTATATTAGCAACCAGTTAGATATAATTATTTCAGAAATTGTCGCGCATAACCTTGTTTTTGATTTTGGGGGGTTGTATAGTATATAGACCTCCTTTATATCGAATCGGATTAGACGTTCAACTGCATGTTTTTTTCCTTTAAATAGAATAAGCAAACATAATGAGACAATTACAGTCGGGGAATTTCATTTGCCTAAACGTTAGTTATACTGTAGTGCTTTCTACCTCCGTGCAGAGGCCTCCGTGCAGAGGGTAATCTTTTGTTAGATTCTTTACAAGATTTTTTTGGATCACCTGAAGCTCAGGGCCCCCAGCCTCAATTACCAAATGATATTTTCATTAAAACTAACAAAAATATCACGACTTAACCTAACCAATCGTCAAGGGCGTACAGTTGACCTAACCGGGCATTCAATTTAATTTATTAATATATTTGGTACTGTAAAGCAAAAAACAAGAATACATGGGGGCCCTGATCTTTAGGTGATTCATTTTTTTCGCAAAAAGTATACTTGTAAGCATCTGTTGTAAACATAAGAGCTGCCGCGTGTGATGAAACTATTTTAGACTTAGTCATAACTAGTAAATAAAACTTAGTTCAGGCTGTACGCTGTAGACGTGGGAGAAAGTTTAAGTAATAGCGATCATGGCATGATACGTTTTTTTTTTATTAATGTTAAAACTTTATAGAACATTAAATAACTTTAAGGTTTCTGGTTTTAGGAGAGCAAATTTCGATCATTTTAGACCTTAATTAATTAAGTTTAGTAAATTTGAATGAATGGTTGGCAGGAAAGGGTGTTGTTTTTAGAAGGTGAAATAATTTCAAGAACTTATCCTGTAAATGTTTAAATATTGACACTTATTGCGTGCAAAGGAGATTTAAAAAGAGACAATTATGTACGTAGAAAACTTAAACGTTCAATTTGTAGTACCAAACGCGAATTTGAAATTCAAATTATTCATAATTTACGGTTATGCTAGTAATAGGAATCCTTTGAAGGACAATATCAGGGCCATTGGTTGATTCAATCGGTAATTTAGGTCAGTACCATGTTCACTTGTTCAGTAACGTAAAAATGGGTTCTTTTGCTTACTGACGCGAATGTTTACGTAAAAGAGATTGCACACTACAGGGTGTCCACAATGTTTTGTCACCCCCAGTAAAATACTAACTGATTTTAGTTTTTCTTTCAGAACTATTTGAAATGTTCGATAGCAGCAACTATACGATTGAACAACGCATATTGGCTAGTACTTGGGTCTATGAGCGACCACGTATTGGCAAAACCATTGAAAATATTTGTGCAGACTTCCATGACCGATTGAATCGGTCTACACGAATATTTTCAATGGTTTTGTCATTACGTGGTCGCTCATGAACCCAGGTATTAGCCAATATGCGTTGTTCAATCGTATAGTTGCTGCTATCACACATTTTAAATTGGTCTGAAAGAAAAACGAAAATCAGTTAGTATTTACTGGGGTGACAAGACATTGTGGACACCCTGTATATTACTAGGTTAAAAATTAATAAGTCATTAAAATTAATCATTAAAATAAATCATTAAAAATTAATAAATATTAGTTTAACTTCTGTTATTGGAAAGTTTTTTAGAATCAGTTGTTCGTTCGAGACTATAGGGTGGGCAAAAATCTGGGCATCCCCCTCTAATATAAAAATTGGCTATGTAAATATCGTGAGGGGGGGGGGGCGGTGTCCAGACTTTTTGCCCTCCCTATACATTAGAACATTTTGAAAGTAATAAGCTTATTAAACATAATCAGTATATATACAGGGTTCACAGAAATAAATCTTGCTTAACAAATTTGTAATAGCGATAACGATAATTTAAGATTAATACATACCTTAATTAATAATACTTATTCACGAGTTATGTATTATTAATTAATAATAACTATCTGTTTCGTTTTTAATAAGAGCCCAGTAAAGCCTAAAGCTGCAGGGTCAAATAAAATAAAATAAATAGTTCAGCTTCACAATAATTTATCTCATTGTAAATTGTGAAAGTATTGTATTTATTTTATTATTAATAAAGATTATTCAATTCAATTCAAAAACATTCTTTAGAGTCTTTCCATGACGTCATCGGCATTTATGATTGTAATAATAGGGTAGCAGATATAATATTTAGATTTTTTTAGATTTTAAAAAGGGATTAAACACAGTTCCACATAAACGATCGTTAGAAAAAACTTAAAGCTCACGAATAAGGGATCACGTTCTTAATTGCATTAATAACTGGTTAAAACAGTGGTTACTAGTTCCCAACCATTTCCTGTTCAAGGCACCCCAATGCCATTGTCTTCTTTCGCGGCACCCTTGAGAATTTTTTTTGTCTTCTTTCGCGGTACCCTGAGGTTTTGCGTCTTTCTCTATTTAACATCCAGTTTCCCCTTGAACACCACGTAACTCCAAACTGAGCCTATATAAGTTCCTTATGGATGTAATAAATTGTGAAGTGTTTTGTTTTCAATTACTTGTTTTTTTTCCCTTTCCAGGAAATTTCGCGGAATCCCGTTTGGGACATACTGGATAACAGATAAAAAAAAAAGTTAGGGGAAGAGTCAGAGTGGGATAATGTACAAAAGGTGTTTCACAAGGGCCAGTTTGGGAACCAATATTTTCATAATGTATTTTTAACGAATAATGATTGGGGTTGTTTAACCTCCTTCGCAACATCTAAGGTCATGTGACGGATTGGACCTACAGCCTTACGTGGGATCCAAACACGGGTCGCTACATAATCTGGACGCGGAGGACGGTCTCCCATCCAACTACTACCCAGACCCAATGTCGCTTAATTTCGCTGATCAACGGGAAACGGTGTTACGACATGGCTACGACGTAGCCCTATTTTTAACGATCTTGATGCAAATTTCTTAAGTAAAATTTCTAAATTTGGCGATGATGCTAAAATTGCGGGTAAAGCAGTTAATTTATTTGGTAGAGATAATTCGCAGGATGATGTTAATAACTTATTAGAGTGATTAGTAAGTAACAGATAAAATTTAACTTAGATAAATTTAAAGTTATCGCGACAGTGAATTTAATTATGATATATACTCGTAGTAGTGTGTTGGACTAAACTTCGGAGAAAAAAAGATTAAGGCGTCATTGTTACAAAGAATTTAAAATTTTCAAACAATGTTCACTGTTCGTGAACAGTGAAGCTAATAAAGTATTGGGTTTTATTTCTCGTAATTTTTAGTGTAAATCTAAAAATATTGTTTTGCCATTATACGAGTCGCTTGTTTGGCCTCCCTTAGAATATGTTCTACAGTTTTGGTTATCCAACACGTCTAAAGATATATAAAGTAGAAAGGGAACAGCGCCGCGCAACAAAGCTTAATCCATCATTCCTTAATAAATCATACGAAGACAGATTGAAGAGCTAAATTTTGTATGCCCTCCAAACTAGGCGTTTTGAAGAAGTGAATCAATAAAGGTGTTTAAAATTTTAGATCGTTTTGACAACGTAAATTATGAACACTTTCTGACCTAGACAGTATGAACATTACGAGAAAGAAACAATATTTTTTAACAATAAGGGAAAAAGAGGTTTGAGACGAATGTTGCCATGTTTTGTTTTTTATTTATAAGATGGTCCAGAGGTTGAATAATGAATAACCTTCCCGCGGGAGTTGTGGGTGGCGAGCATTTCGATAAACATGTTTAAGAATAGGTTAAACAGGTATTAACAAAAGAAACAGAAGCGGGGAAAATAACGCACATGATGTACGTTTTTGATGAAATTCTTACATTAGGGTGTGATGACCAGCTGGAGATCTCTCTGAATCAGCGCTCCCTTATATAAGTAATAATTACAGAGCGAAGGATGGCAATATAAATAACAAATTTTAAAAAGTCACCTTCTCAGAACAGGGGTCTTTGTTATTCATAGAAAAGATGATGCGGTCAGGAAATGAGGCTTTTTATATAAAATAGATAGAAAAAATACTTAAAAGGTTAATTGTAAATTAGATTAGTTAGTCTAGTGTTTATTGCTATTCTTTATTTCACACTGTCTTCTAATGCGTAACTGGGCACACAAGATAAGTGTATGCATGGTGTAAATGAACTCTGAAGCTATTCTTTTCATTATACTTTTCCCTACTTTCCTATAAATCTCCTTTCATAGCAATTTTTCGTAAGCAGTGACTACTACTACTACTACTACTACTACTACGACAACGACGACGACGACGACGACGACTACTATTCCTGAGTAAAAGTTTTACATGTTTATAAATGTAAACATGGTATGAGAATTTTCAGTATTCTCATTTGCTTGTCTTCCTTTTTTCTTTCTTTTCTAACTTCCTTCTTGGGCTAACCCAGAGTGGGTCTTAGGAACCTTATTAACCTATAACTCTGTAACTATATAAGCATAATGTACGAACACTCTTTCCTGTCTCATAATAAAAATCTTCTAGACTCCAAGGAACGCAAAAATTTTATGCCTTATATATATATATATATATATATATATATATATATATATATATATATATATATATATGTGTGTGTGTGTGTGTGTGTGTGTGTGTGTGTGTGTATATAGTGAAAAGTAAAAAGGGAAGACTGTCGTGTTCCCAAATTAAAGGCTAGATAGGGAACATCCTCAACACTGAAAGAAAATAGTTTTGTTGGGAGAGGACCAAGACTGTTCAACCAGCTGCCCAAGGAACTAAGGAACACGGGTGGTGTAGTGGTGGGTATCTTCAAAAGATTAGACCTCTGGCTCAGAACAATTCCAGATGAGCCGGGCGTACCT
Source organism: Bathynomus jamesi (assembly GCA_023014485.1). Classification (NCBI taxonomy): domain Eukaryota; kingdom Metazoa; phylum Arthropoda; class Malacostraca; order Isopoda; family Cirolanidae; genus Bathynomus; species Bathynomus jamesi. Next base: position 48,292 of record JAJOZX010010517.1, on the reverse strand, counting down.
GGCTATGTGAGGTGGAGAGCCCAAAAAACTAACCCTCTACTTCACTAGGCGAACTCGAGAGGAAGGGCAACGAGCTTGACCTTCGTGAAATGAGGAATCATCGCACGGAACATTTGAAAGGTTGAAAAGTATATATAATATATATATATATATATATATATATATATATATATATATATATGAAAATTATTTCACGAAAGTAACACGTGAAAAATATTTATGATGAATAAAACCACGAAGGAAAGGAAACACAGAGTGGTGCTCAAGCGCTTTCGTCTAATGACATCCTCAGGAACACTGAAGTAAATAAAGAGTTCAAGACTATATATAGGTTACAAAAAAAAAAAATATATATATATATATATATATATAATAAATATAGAAATAAAAATTGTGGTGGGAGCATACAAATTTGTAAAGAAAAACTACCAATTTTAGCACTTTGCCCGAATTCAACACAAGATCAAATGGATTGTTTACAACCAATTTTATAGATAATGCCTGAATGATATATAGGTCACCAAAAAAAAAAAAAAAACTTGAAAAATAAAAATTGTAAGAGGAGCATACAAATTTATAAGGGAAAATTACCAAAGTTTTAGCACTCTGCCCTTCTTGTCTAATTTAGACAAGAAGGGCAGAGTGCTGAAACTTTGGTAATTTTCCTTTATAAATTTGTATGCTCCTCTTACAATTTTTATTTTTCAAGTTATTTATATTTATATTTTTTTTATTTTATTTATTTTTTGTGACCTATATGTATCATTCAGGCATTATCTATAAAATTGGTTGTAAACAATCCATTTGATCTTGTGTTGAATTCGGGCAAAGTGCTAAAATTGGTAGTTTTCCTTACAAATTTGTATGCTCCTCCCACAATTTTTATTTCTATATTTATTATATATATGTATATATATATATTTTTTTTTTGTAACCTATATAATTATAGTCTTGAACTCTTTATTTACTTCAGTGTTCCTGAGGATGTCATTAGACGAAACCGCTGGAGCACCACTCTGTGTTTCCTTTCCTTCGTGGTTTTATTCATATATATATATATAGTGTGTGTGTGTGTGTGTGTGTGTGTGTGTGTGTGTGTGTGTGTGTGTGTTGTGTGTGAGAGAGAGAGAGAGAGAGAGAGAGACAGAGGGAGAGAGAGATTTGAACAGTTATTTCGTTTTTATAAATTGAAGGAGAGCAAAATCAAGAGACAAGAATTAATGACTCTAGTAATTATCGACGATAATATAATTTAAGTTTGTATTAAATTTACTTTGAATTGAAACTTTTGGCAATTTGTATCTGAAATTCACAAAATCACTAGAGCGTATCATTATTCATGCTAAAAGGATACTAAAAGGAGTGTCGTGAGAGAAACATCAATTAAAAACCATTAAAACGAATTATAAAATAATTGAAGTCAACTTTTCGAGCCAATTACTATCTATTTGAGATTCCGTCCAGTTAGATTGAATGAAACCCCTCTGTATTTTAATTCCCCTTTTATTTGCTTCTCTGCTTTTCTGAATTTCTATTCTTTTATCGACTTGATCGTGGTCGAGTGTTGGTCAATGGTTGAAACGTTGTCGTTAATTTCTTTTTTAATTTTCTTTTAAGTGGTTTTTAATTGAGGTATTATTATTATTATTTCTACTTTAACGTAGGTTTTAATTAGGTAGGTTTTTGGTAGGTTTTGTGTTATATACGAGTAAGTTTGGAAACTGATAGAGGAGTCAGTCCAAACTGTAACAGATAGTAAGCAAAAGGGACTAACTACATATAGAAATAGTCCGAAAATAAACCTTACATCTATTCATAGAGGTGATAGCCGGGACTGCGCCGTGTACACGTCGCAACACCGTTTCTCGTTAGATCAGCGAGGTTAAGCGACGTTGGGTTTGTACAGTAGTTAGATGGGTGACCATTAGGGTGGAGTGAAAATATTAAACCGTCTTGCCTTACTCATGATTTAGTGTATTGACCCTCTCGAAGTTCTAAAAAGATAATATTTTCTTTTTAGGACCCTCCACCCGCCGCATTTTTGCCGAAAACAAAATGGCGGAAAGTCATATTTTGAAAGACCCCCTAGTATAATATCTATCGGTTTTTGAGAGAAGATATCGCGTTATATTGTGCGTTATTTGATTATAACTATGATAACGAATAAATATATTCACACAACACAAGCGATACTTACTAATCAGAACGTCGAAAGAGCCGTGAAGTTGGTTACAGATGCATCTGCATCAGTAATATCACAGGAATCAAGAGACGGATTTATTAGATCAAGAATAAAAGTCGCTCTCTGCTTCCCTCACTTGAAACCAAAAAGGATCTGATGCCTCTCCTGAAAAAATAATAATATTTGAGATGAGCGGGTTTTATATCGCATTCAAATGTAATTGATTTACGGCAACCAACCAAGTGAGACAGGATACAATTTTATTTCAATACAATGTATGCACGATGGTGTTTTTGCATTATAAAGCGTTTTTCTTCAATTATTTGTTTTGATAGAACACTTAGTTTTTATGTTATGAGCATATTTTTATTTATGGACAACCGGCTGATGGCCATTTTGCTTTTATGTGAAAATGCGAGAGATGGTTTGAGTTACAAACATTAAATGACTGAATACATCATTTTTATGTTCTAATACACCAAAAAACAAGTGAGGCAAATAAATTTGAAATAAAAAGTTGTTTCACTCCGCCCTAGTGACCATCTTCCGCGCTCAATGATGTAACAACCCGTGGTTCGGATCCCACGTAGAGCTGTCGATCCCTAGTTCTATCACGTGACCTTTACCGAGAAGATTAAACAATTCAAGCATTATTACAGCTTATCCAAATGGAAAACTACATAAAAGGTTGGATAAGTATTTGTAAGGATAATTACGAACTAATATTTGCCTTTAATTAATTAATTACTACAATAGAAATATACTGAATTGTACTCAATAAATATACTGAATAATATTAATATTTTTCCTATATCATGTTTCATTCCTACCAATAAATTTAATGACTAAATAAATATTAAATACGTATTACCTCATACTTACCAAGCATTTTGAAAAGCAAAAGCAATAGGATTTGTAATCAATACCAGGGGATCCGGGAGCATGCCCTCGTCCCACGGGAAATTTTTTAAAATCTATCCTTAAATGATGCACTCTAGTGCATTCTGAGCATAAAAGGTTTGATATTATTTGCATGTTGTTTAGTAGAATAGCCTTCAAATCGGTAGCTTACCGCCTAAATTGGTAGGGTTGGCAAGTATATTACCTTGGTGAATATTGTACCTCTTTTTTCACGGGATTTACCTCCTGCCAATAAAGATTATCGTTATCGTTTCTCGTAGCCCAAAGTTCAGGACCTACTTATACAAAATATTTTTTGTAATGGCTTATATTTATAAGCTTAACTTGGATCACCTGAAGATCAGGGCCCCCGGCCTTTTTTATTTAACCTTATAAGGCTAACTAACGAAAATATCACGACCTAACCTAACCAGTCGTTAGGTCAACTCTACGCCCTTGACGATTGGTTTGGTTAGGTCGTGATATTTTTGTTAGTTAGCCTTATAAGGCTAACTAACGAAGGCTGGGAGCCCTGATCTTCAGGTGATCCTTTAACTTTATTTTAGGTTTTTGAGTACAGTATATGATTTAAACTTAAGTAAAAATTAAGGATAACCCTTCAAAAAAAAAAAAAATTAAGAATGTCCTTTTTGAAACATCAAAATTGACGTGAAAATTAAGTACAATTTGTTTTTAAAGTAACTTAGTTTTGTTATCATGACATTTTAATTAAAATTAGCAGAAGAAAAAAACGCCCTACGGGCGTGATACTTTTGCTAGATTATGTTATTACCCTTCGGGCAATACATACGTATTTACTGTAGTTCTTCCAAGTGATGGTTTCCTTTTTCTTGCCATGTTCAATTCTTAAGGTTCTTCGTCCGGATTAAGTTTTCAAAACATTCCTAAATTGTTTTTAACACAACAGTCAAACAATAAAATGGGATCACCTGAAGATCAGGGTCCCCAGCCTTCTTTAGTTAGCTTTATAAAGCTAACTAACGAAAATATCACGACCTAAACCTAACCAATCGTTAAGGGAGTACAGTTGACCTAACGATTGGTTAGGTTAGGTCGTGATATTTTCGTTAGTTAGCCTTATAAGGCTAACTAAAGAAGGCTGGGGGGCCCTGAGCTTCAGGTGATCCATAAAATGTAATGAAAATTATTTTGAGAAAATTTTAAACGAGTTAGAGTTTAACATTTACAATTAGCCCACGAATAACTTAAATTTTAAATGCAGCTTCACAGATTTTACTTGAAGCTCACGAAGCAGTTAAATTTCAAGTACAACTTGTCACATTTTTTTTTACTTATCATGGCTTCCGATGCGTAGCTAAAATTTTTGATAGCTACATTCTTTTCTAAATTTATTCACCAACTTGATTTTTAAATAAAACTATAGTCAGGAAATCTTAAGCTTCACAAATCTTGACACAATGTGAAGCTCAAGATTTTCATGGCTGCATTCTTTTTTATAGTTTTATCGCGGTGCTGGGGTCTTCAGGCCCAGTAATTGGTGGGGGGAGGTGGCTGGTCATACATATATTTTCGTTCATTACTCATCACCCCCATCCGGATACCATACTAAGTTTGGTCGAAATCGGTTCAGAAATGTAAAAGTTTTTTTCTGCGGACAGACAGACAGACAGACACCATTTTCGGTGAATTATAGTAGTAACTAGTACAGTTCCCGCCGCTTCGCTGACGGTTAGACAGGCTAAACTACAAAAAAAGAACCCAGCCGTGAAAATTTTGAGCTTCACATTGTGTCAACATTTCTGAATCTGGTATCTCCCAAAACCTCCTCACCCCCATTCATACAACTTGGGGGCTAACCCCCTCCCCCATTACCCCCACCCCTCCCCATTACCGCACCCATCCCCCATTACCCCCACCCCCACCCTTCCCCCATTGCTAAACTACAGAAAAGAACACATTCATGAAAATCTTGAGCTTCACATTGCCGCCCGTAATACAATTTCTAAATTTTTTTCTCACAATTTTTTCTCACAATTTCTGAAAGTGTGACGGACAGACGGACAGACAGACGGACAGACGGACAGCTCTCTTATTATAGTATAGATTATAACAGTATGATACATTTCTTGTACTTCCAATCCAAAACAACTCAGTCAATGATTGGGGGGGGGGGGCAAAATTTGTTGTCCAATCTTAGGGGTGTTTTACTGTTTGACCCACCGTGCATTCATGTCATTAAGGCATGGTAAATCTCATACCGGCATAGGGGAAGTTAGTGAATGTTGTTATCATTTTTTTTCTAAACGCTTTTTTTTACAAAATTCATTCAAGATCATATATTTGCCTATTTTTAAAGCTACCTTTTCTAACCCACCTCACGCTACCTCAGGGTGCTGCGCCACGCAGTTGGGGATCACTGTCCTAGGCCAGCGTCTGTAGTTGAGTGGGTAAAACCTTTTCCCTAAAAGCGAAACGAAGACACTGAGGTCAGGAGTTCGAATCCCGATCATGCTAGTACTAATGATACAGGAGGTAGAGCAATGAGCCTTATTAGTTAGCCTGAGCGTTGTTAGTGTTAGCCCTTCTGATTACTTTAAAAGCAAGGGAAGTTAATCTTGTTACTACGTTTTGCACACACACACACACACACACACACACACACACATATATATACGGTGAGTAAGAAGTTCTAACTTAAAATTAACTATACAGTAGATATTTTTGAGGC
>JAJOZX010010517.1:0-37500 GCA_023014485.1 Bathynomus jamesi | reverse complement strand
GCAAGGGGGTTCTAAGCTCGTGCTCTTGAGTGCTCTTTGTGCTCGTTTGTACGTGCTTGTTCCTGGAGGTTTCACGTGCACCCTCCCGGCCCTAGCACCCAAGGATGATGGGGCTCGACCCTGCAGTCCTTGTCATCCTTGGTCTTTTTCCACTTCGACTGTCCCCTCCACCCTTTCTTTTTCCTCTGTCTTTCCTCTCACTTTTTCTTTGTTTTTCCGCTGAGATATGCCCTTTAAATAGAGGCGAATCGGTTCTTCCTGAACTAAAAAAAAAAAAATATATATATATATATATATATATATATATTATGCGCTGTTCTCCTCAGCAAAATCTAAAAACAAAACAAAAATGCATTTCGGGAAGAAGACTTCTCCTGTATACATAACATATTAAGACGAGACTTATGAACGATTCTCTAATTAACACCACACACACACACACACACACACACACGAATGCTGGTTCAGATCTATTAATATCTGTAAGTATGACGACAATCTACCTCACACCGCTCAGTTGATATTACAAATAAAACGGCAAAATTCTGAATGAAAAATATGACGTTTAAACGTCAAACGAAAGATAAATTCAAAGCGGAAATTTGGTCTGGAAACGTATCTGTGGGGCGTTAATAAATGTGCGTAATGGAAGAGAAGTTCATAAAAGCATTCGTTTTTCCAGGGTACAGTGCTAGAAAAAAGTTCGCCTAGAAATATAAAATCTCTAGCTACGTGGCATAAAATTTATTAGTCAGCAATGATTTTTTATTACTTTGTTATATTAACAGAGGCACATTTAACATGGCTTTAACTCTTTAAGGCCGGAATTTTTGTAGGGTTTAGTTATGAATGGTTTATTTGAAGCGTTACCAATTTGTACCAGTCGTCTTGAAAGGGTTACTACCCATGCCACCCTTATTAGAGATACTAATTTTTTTGTCAAAATAATAATATTGTTTTCTGAGTGTAGCGTCGCTTCTTACGAATCCCTGGGTTCGGATCGCGATGGGTGCAATTGGGATACTCAACTTCTGTTGGGTTAAATTTATTAATTAATTAAAGAGCTTTACCTAGTGACGAAAACACATTTAACAAATTTGTGGAAAACCTGATCACTCTTTACATTTTATATACGCAGCTATAACGCACAGTTCATATATAATAAAGTTTTCAGAAATACATTTTATATATACACACACACACACACACACACACTGTGTGTCAAGAAATTATGCAGCAATGTTTTTTGAAGATAATTTTCTAATGAATGATGCTATTGAATTGTAATTTTTTACCAATGATTTGTATGCATTATATACATAATCTGACATTTTCACTTCAATTGACCAAACCGTTGTTGAATTACGAGATGAAATTTATAATTCAGGTATGTCAAACAATTATGCAACACTTGTATAACATGATAAATTGTCAATTCAAAGGAGAATGAAACAAAAATTCTACAAGAAACCAAAACCATTATGTATCAGGTTGTAACATAAATTCTGCTCGATTACGAAACGGACGATAGATAATAGAATAACCTCAAGATAATGTAAAATAGTTTCAGAAATGTTGAAAAATATACGCGGCGACAGGTTCGCACAGGTTTTATCACAATACAGAATGATACAGAAGGAAAAGTAGTGAAGGTTGGAAAATGGGTTCCGCATGATTTGTCACAAGCGAATCTTCAACATCGAATCGATATTTGCACATCACTGCATTCTTGGCAACTGCAGGCACCGTTTTTGAATCGGATCGTCACTGGGGATGAAAAATGGGTCCTCTATAACAATATTAAGCGTCGACATCAGTGGCTTAGCCGTGAAACAAAGCTTGAACCTCAGCCAAGGAGTGGACCCCATCCAAAGAAAATTTTGCTATGCGTTTGGTGGGATATGCAAAGAATTATTCATTTTGAGCTTCTGCCAGATAACCAAACAATCACAGCTGAAGTCTACTGCCAACAACTCCAACGATTGAAGATGGCATTACAAGAAAAACGTCCCGCATTAATTAATCGCAGGGGTGTTCTATTCCACCAGGATAACGCGCGCCCTCACACTGCTCGAATCACCACTGCCCAATTGGAGGCATTTGGTTGGAAAAAAATGCCTCATCCACCTTATTCTCCGGACATCGCACCTTCAGATGACCATTTATTCAGAAGTCTGCAACACCACCTAGATGGACAAAAGTTGCAATCCAGGGAAGCTATCGAAAACGAAGTGATCGCTTTTTTTAACTCGAAACCAAGGGATTTCTTCGAACTTGGCATAAAAAAAACTTTTCTACAGGTGGGAGGAAGTTATAGAAAAAGAAAGGAATTATATTGATGATTAATTTGTCATTATGTCATTTAATTTTTGTTGTGAATAAACTAAAAATTCGAGCAAATTTGTCCTCATAAGTCATTTAATTTTTGTTCTGAATGAACTGAAAAATCGAGCAGCATGTACGTCACAACCATATATTTTAAACCAATCAATCATCAGTTTAATATTTATATTAAGTGCTCACATACATATATATTCTCCTTTCTTCTGAATAACTTTAATGACTCTTTCATCCATAAATTTGGTGAGATTAGCTATCTCTGTTGAATTTAAGCTCTGACATACACCTTTGATTGCTCCCCATAGCAACTTCTTACTTATAAACTGCTTTCCTCCAAGATATATCCTGTTTGACAATAGACCACAAGTTTTCTATTGGGTTTAGGTCAGCAGAAGTTGAAGGCCACTATATTAATTTAATTCCTTTGAATCATTTTGAAGCTAAATGTCCAGTTGTAAATCTAGAGGCTTGAGAAGGTATATTGTCATATATGAGTATACATTTCTGCTTGAAACTTCATGGCTGATCCTTATACCATCTAAAGAAATTTTCATTTAAGAAATTTGTATAGTTCCACCATTCAGCTTCACTCCATATTCTACCTTGAAGGGCCCTATCAACATACTTCCAACAATGCCTACCCAGAACATTACTCCTCCTCCTCCTTGCTGTCTTCTGAGTCTCGTTGGTCCACTTCTATTTAGGAGAATCCATCCCCTTGACCACCCATCTGGCCCATCTAAAGTTGCACGACATTCATCTGTAAAGATAACATTAGAGGAATCTGTTTTTAGGTATGTTTTAGCCCAATCTAGTCCTTTGATTTTGTACTGGTTAGTGAGAGGAGGTCAGGATTTAGCTTTCGTGTTCTTTGCAACTTCCTTGAGAATACGACAGCGTGTATTTCTTGGTAAGTTTACAATTCCAGCTTTCTCAAAAATTGTTTTGCTGTCAAGCAAAAGGTTTTTATTGATCACCAGCTTAATTTTTCTGAAATCTTTTGATGTTACATTTCTAAAACTTTTGTTCTTAGATGGTCTTCTTCCTTTGTTAATGTTTCCAACAACTTTTTGACGGTTCTGTGGTCTCTACTAATCTGTTTTGAGATCTCCAAAGTTGTCAGCCCTTCACTTAATTTTTCACAATGATCTTTTTCTCATTTTGCGTTGAATCCTTTTTCTTCCCCATCGTTTACAAGAACATCACTCTGAAATACAAAAAAAGTCAACATGAATAGGCCAATGAACTTCTGTATTATCATAAACATCCCCTGCATAATTGCTTGACACACTTGAATTATTAATTTCATCTCATAATTCAACAACGGTTTGGTCAATTGAATTGAAAATGTCACAGAGTATGTATTTAACGCATACAAATCATTGGTAAAAATTACAATTCAATAACATCATTTCTTAGAAAGTTATCTTAATAAAACATTGTTACATAATTTCTTGATACGCAGTATATATATATATATATATATATATATATATATATATATATATATAATATATAATATATATTATATATAATCATGCGGGTTGCTTCTACAGAGCTTCAATTTAATATTTAGGAGAAATCCAATGACAAGGAGAAATGTAAATGCCATGAAAAGTCTTCTTTAATGCGCAACGTTTCGAGCAAATACGCTCATCTTCAGGCTGTATGATAACAATATATATATATATATATATATATATATATATATATATATATATATATATCCGGTCTATGAAAATACAACCATTTATATAATTATTATTTCGCATATAATATGTAACTATGAAGGGCGGGGCTTAATGAAAATATGTATTATTTTCACCCAATCATATGGCTCTAAATCATCTACCAATTCAACCAATCAGCATCCAAAACGTCATGAGTAAGCTTTCGACATATACAGGGTGGCCTATAAGTCCCAGTCGGTTGTAATTAAAGCGAAAATCCATCTAGCGAGTTTAAAAAAAAAAAAAGGAATATTTGTCGAGATGGTTGTATTTGGCACTTTGAATAATCAGTAATTCTAAACTTATTATAAACTTTTTATTTTGTTTGATTTTTTTTGTATTTTCGCTTTAATTATAACTGATTGGAACTGATGGGCCACCCTGTACATACATATCATACATAATCATATGAGAATGCTAACGACTTTCCTCCGCAATTGCACATATACGCATACATACTCGTCTTCCGGTGAAATTTAATAGATTCTCATGAAAGTAAATATATTTTAAGATATATAGGCCCTATATATATATATATATATATATATATATATGTTACATTATGAAACATTTAGATCCTACACACACATATATGTAACATTTTATGTTACAACTAAAACCATTTAGATCCTAAATTATGAGTGCTTATATATATTATATATATACACACAATGTATATATACAGTATATAAGGACTCCATAATTCTCGAGTCTATTTCATTTTGCAGGGTGGTCTTATATATATATATAATATATATATATATATATTATACATACTGTTCACAATTTCACATATAGCATGGAGGCGGAATTGAGAGAACACTATAACATATATAGGAAATTATATGGAGGCGATTTCATAGTAGAAAAGCAAATATCTTGATAAAAGTATGGAAAAGTTTCGTCTTATCAATAACCGAATATTGCTCAGTACTCACAAACCTATACAGAGAACGAGATATTGCGAACATAGAAGCCATACAAAGAACTTTTACGTCTAAGATCGAGGAAACGAAAGTTGAAGACTTCTGGTCACGACTAGATAAGGTTTGCCAGTTTAAAATTGGGTGTTTTGCTGATTTCAAGAAATGTTCTTGTAATTTTACTGGGTTTATTCTGGTTAACGTCAGGAAATATTATTGAATATCAGGGGAGATCTCTATGCAGGAAAATCATAAGTTTCATTCAAACAAGATTTTGTATTTGAGTGGCCTAAACATTTGCAAAAAGTTAGGGAGTTACTAAGTTCGTAATATCTATTCTGAGAGAGAGAGAGAGAGAGAGAGAGAGAGAGAGAGAGAGAGAGAGAGAGAGAGAGAGAGAGAGAGAGAGAGAGAGAGAGGAGGTAATCACAAAGCGTCCCTCTCAACAGTCATTCCATGATTCGCGTAGGACGGCGATGATGCACCTGACCTTTGATCCTTCTACTATCTCTGATTGGGGCAGAGTAAAACTTGTGGCTTTCAATGCCTCAAAAAAACAGTTCCTTCATCTGTCTACTCGTCACAATCTTCCACACAACTGTCCCCTTATCTTCAGCAATATACAACTCAATCCTTCCTCTTCTTTTAACATTTTTGGCGTTTCCTTTTCTTGTGATCTTTCCTGGAAAGATCATATATACTTTCTTTCTAAAATTTCTAAAACAGTTTCGAAGAGGTTAGGTGTGCTGTATCGGCTCTGCGGTTCCTTTACCCCCACTCAGTTGTTGTCTCTGTACAAGGGTTTTGTCCGCCCCTGTATGGAGTACGCTTCTCATGTGTCGGGTGGCTCAACCCACATAGCTCCACTTGACTTGGTGGAATCGAAGGCTTTTCGTCTCATCAGTTTCCCGCCTCTTACTGACTGTCTCCAATCTCTCTCTCTTCGTCCTAATGTTGCCTCACTCTCTCTTTACTATAGCTATTATAGCGAACACTGCTCTTCTGAACTCTCTAACTACTTGCCTCTTCCTCTAAGAAAAGCACGCAATACTTGACTTTCAACACATTTTCATTCCTTTTCTGTCCAACTCTCTAATGGAAGGATTAATAGGTATTTTCAATCTTTCATTTATTCAACCGGTCAACTCTGAAACAATCTTCCTCAATCCATTTTTTCCCCTGTCTATGACCTCCAATCTTTCAAACGCAGAGTGTCTTGGCATTGCGAAAGACTTGGAGTCTTGGACCTTGATTTTGGCTCTCTTCTTCCCCCTGTGAAGGTGGGCGGGGGGGGGGGAGTTGGTGTTTTTGCGGGCATTCGCCCTTGGCCCTTCCTTCCTGCATAAAAAAATCGAACCACAAATAAACAATGATCTAACAAGAAAGTTAAATGCAGTACCCTTGATGGGCTTTTTTTTTATACAAACTGTAAGAGGAAAGCACAGAACGACTGTCCGAATATGACAGATGAAACATACAGACAGATCATGAACATTGCTTCAATCTTCGACGGTACCTTTGCAATAAGTCCACTTGAGAACACAGTTCGTTTACGAAAGTGAAAATTACGAAAATGGACACCAGAACTTGGTTTAAGAAAAAACTTCGACTATGTATACAGGGTGTGGCATATGTCTGCAGACATAGGGATCAATTAATATGTGTCACAACCATGCGACCTACCATTTCTATGGTTGAGCAGTATCCATGTTTGTGCCATTAGAAGTTCGCTGTGAGAAGCGAATGTCCCTTAACTGTGTCTCTCTAATTCGTCTCCTTTAATTTCTCCCAATAATGACTTATACTGTACGTACAAAGCAAATCACTATGACGTCATAAAGTAACTTAATTTCCTTCACGTTTTCCATACCTGGAAGAGTGAATCACGTGTTTAGTATGTGGATATCTTTCGTATTCAATGTATGGTAAATTCTTTAATAATAATAAAAACTTCACTCTCTATAAGTCATTATTTATATGTTGTGTTGTGTCTGGTGTTATGCAATATAAATATTATTCGACCATACTCATTCATAGATCCATGTTCTTTCTTGACCGCTATCCTTTATTAATTTTATTACTTATTCATTCATCTACCTATTGTCTACTAATGCCTTATCAACCTATCAGTCCATGTTTACTCGTGTCTATATTACGCACACAACCTATTGTGTGACAACCGATATGTGTTCGATACTTTGTGCAGTCGTACATGTCCCTTGATGATCATGATTACGTACATGTAAATACGTTCACATGTATTATTTTTACTTTTTCTTTTAATTATTTCACCTCTCGCAAAGTATTCGTTAATGCTGATATGAATGTTCGAATTCTGATGACGTCGCCAAAAGCGAGCCTCTCAATCCGAACTCTTCTCTCCTGCGTCTACTACCAATTTATAACGTTAAGATGTTATGTTATGTTATATTATGTTATTATAATATACTGTATTGTTTCCATGCCAGGCCACTGGTTCGTTATCTGCTTACGTCCCATAGTTATCCACGTTCTCATTACTTGTACTTACTATTTCTACCTAATTGTCATTCAAATTCTATGTTACTTATGTGTTACGTTATCATAAATGTCCGTGTACTTCCAATGAAAAATACACTGTATTTTTCCTCCGTTTTCATCATCGCTGGCTTTTAGGCTTTCAAACTATGATAACCCACCATTCTTCTAATAATATTTGACATAATTTGGCGTAATTACTGTTAACCATAAATATATAACATTGTTGTTAATCCTCTCTAAATTATAGAACAACGGAGAACTCTCATTCATTATATAAATTGTATCACCTATTTAGATTACTTCGGTATCAGATATGTCAATTAACAATTTGCTAAAATTGTAATTAACGGTAATAATTTAATAGGATGTTATTAATGTTCTTAATGTACTCGGTATATGTCGGCACCCCGACATTATGTCGTCATCCAAAAATTATGCTTAAATTATGCTTAACGTTAGAATTCTTTAGCTCTCCAGTTAAAGTGGGAGCTTAACCTTCAACTGCACTCCCCCAAAATTTAGACTTATTTATTTCTTGTATTGTAAATTCAATTATTGCTGGGCCATTGTTACAAGAGTTTGCACCTCTTTCCCTTTAAATTCCTGCCTGAGCTATTGTGAAAAGAGGTCGAACCTCTCCCCCTGTAACCCTCTGACTTTCAGTGGTTATCGTAAGAGGCTGTAAATTCATTTCCCTCCTTCAGCGCCTCGTTCTGTATATACTTTGTGTAATAAAAATCATTTGAGTGAACGAAAACTCCCATTGAGAACTGAAGTGTTTCCATTCACCCCTTCGGGAAAAAAACTTGGTAGAAACTGTTTATTGTTACTCGGATGCTCTACGGCTAAGGCCGAGCTTAACCAACAAGGACCACCCTCGTTGGATTGTCTAAAGTGCATTCATCCTAAAAGTCGCCAGCGGGCAGTGGCTCGCGCACACGCGCGACATATGTGTTTTAATTGTTCTATTTTTTTTCAGATGAGGCGGAATATGAACCGGAGTTTAAGTGTTCACTTAACATAAATGTTCATTTATTCTTATTTCTCCAGAAATAAGCCACATCCTGTACGTACTTCGGAACTGCGACCGGATATTAAAGCGTTAGTAACAGGAAACTAAATGCTTTTTATTACATTATTTTTGTAATGAAAAAGAATTTTAATTATCTTCGTCTTTTAATTATTTTCATTTTTTAATTATCTTCTTTGATTATCTTCATTGAATTATCTTCATTGAATTATATTATTAGATAACGCATGAATTGGAACAATATTCTCATTATTAAAGATACACTTTAACCTTATCATATAATTGATCATATATTTGAAACCTTTAAGGAGGAAATTGTAGGCTCCAAATCGACCAAGGAAGTACTCCGGGGAAGGGGAAGAAGGGCCGTTAGGGAGGAGACAAGGAATGCTGGAACTCTCGTTTCTCCCGTCATTTATCCTCCTTAGCCGTTTTCTTTCCGTGTCTAACCGACTTTGTGAGCAGTCGAGCATGCTCTCAAACACACACACACTTCTCTTTCTATTCTTTACTACACATACATGCATCTTACACACTACATAATTCTTTTCAAAATTTAAAAAAAAAGGGACTGATTTTGACGTCTTCCTTCGCCTTCTATGGGGCCGTGCATTTTTGCGGACGTTCATTCTTGGCTTCTTTCCTGCATAATATAATAAATAATAATAATAATAATAATAATAATAATAATAATAATAATATAGTAGTAGCCTTTGCACTGTAT
The DNA here is from genome assembly GCA_023014485.1 of Bathynomus jamesi. NCBI lineage: Eukaryota > Metazoa > Arthropoda > Malacostraca > Isopoda > Cirolanidae > Bathynomus > Bathynomus jamesi. Next base: position 28,233 of record JAJOZX010010517.1, on the reverse strand, counting down.
AATGCAGTGCATTTTCATTGGTAGTCTGGCTTTACGTCTCATTTGAAACGTATAACTACTAAGGAATTATAATGTATGATTATACGTTTCAGCTGAAACGTATATGATAAAATTTATACCGAATATGACCGGAATTATACATTTCAAATGTTATATACTAAACTCGGTCTCAAAAGGTATAATCATATATGTAATTGGGTTGAAGTGTATTTGACGGCATTACGATATTTGATTGACTTTGTGACATTCTGTCGACAAGTATATATTGTTGGTAAAGTTAAGTTAGGTTAGACTAGGTTAGCATAGGTTAGTTCGGTTAGATTAGCATAGGTTAGGTTAAATTAGACTAAGTTAGTATCTTTAGTGTCGGTGTTATTGTCTTTCTTGTCGATCCAATGTTAGTTCGTATTTGATATATATATATATGGGAATGAACTCAGAATGGTTCCCTGAGGTTTTTTATGATACACACAGCCCACGTCGGGCTAGCATCATGAAAAAGAAAAACTATAGTATTTGTCATTTACCATTACTTATTCGGACTATAGTGGATTTAATTATCGTAGAAGAGTTCCTTGTTCCATGCACGGTCTATGTGTATCATATATATATATATATATTATATCCATTTCGTCGAGAAGACAAATCATCGACATTAAAAAGTTAACCTAACCTAACCTAACCTAACCTAAACTAACCTAACTTAATCTAACCTAATAATGACTAGTGGACAGAATGTCATGTCGATTAGATGTCGTAAGGCCGACCTACATAGACAGTAAGAGTTACGTCATCTCAAACACTTATTATATATTCGTTAGATGGAAAATTCGATGCCTATATAATTTACCATTTTCTTAACCTTAAGTTATGAATGCGCGTATTTGAAGTGTTACGAATTTGTACCTGTCGTCCTTAAAGGATCATCATCCTCTGAATTCTAATCACAAGCATGCGTTTAAGTTCAACTATTGCAATTTTCGGAAGCTGTACATGGAGATACTTAGCTAACCCAGTTGTTGGCCGAAAAAAAATATTTGTACTTATTTCAGTTAATAAATACGAATAGGTATATGCATCTACCCCCCCCCAAAAAATAGAAAAACTGTTCTGTGAGACGGGCATTTTGGCCGCTTCCTCCTGCATAAAAAAATTGTGTTAATTATAAATATGGTTATTACGAGCATTTGTATTTTTTTTATATAAAATTTTGGTCTAAAAAAAATAATGCTTTTTTAGAGTTCTAATACGCAGCAGCTATCAGAGCTATTGAAATGATAATTAGCGCGCAATTACATTAAATAGTTTGCTGCATTAAATAAACCTATTATCGCTTCTATTTACTTTAAAAAGTAAATTAGATTAACAATTTGTTAATTGGCTATTATTATTATATAAATGTTAATAAATTTAGCTAATTATAGTTAATTAATATCAATTACTAACTAAAGGTTATTAATAATTAATTAGTAAATAGTAATCAATTATTTCGAATTAAAAATTGGCTTAGTTTATGCATGTAGATATAAAAGCGTAAGTTATACACTTCATTGCAAAAATATACACCAAATTACGCAAATACTGCGTAAAGTTCGCAAAGCCTTCGAGTCGAAATACTTGGATGCGATCTTTGTAACTTTAACATTCCAAGTAATAAAGGGTTCCCACTGACCACCTAAGTTTCCTCTTCAGTATAGTTTGTTTGGTATACAGGGTCAAAGGTTAAAGGTCAAAAAGAGAAGCAGTAAGTTCCAGGTTAGTAGTCTAGGCGGTCCCCAATTTAGAGTCTAATTCTAAGAAGAACCTTCCCGTAACCTATTTTGACATGCAATACGGAACCAATTTACGTGTCATAATACAACTTTACTGTTTACGGTAGAGGATAGTGGAGAGTACGTTATAGCCGACGTATGCAAAGGGGGGAAATACAATTGCAAACTACGTTGAACATACACTCCTATTTTGATCATACACACGTACAAATTATGTTGATACGAACTATACATATTTCCTACCGTATCTCTCTCTCTCTCTCTCTCTCTCTCTCTCTCTCTCTCTCTCTCTCTCTCTCTCTCTCTCTCTATATATATATATATATATATTATATATATATGGAGAATAATTCACAATTTTCATATGAATTTTATTATACATAATACATCCCGAAAAGAAAATTAAAAAACAATTACAAGCGCTTTCGTATTTTACAAGCGCTGGAAATTGTTTTTCATTTTCCTTCCGAGTTGCATCATATATATATATATGATATTGTATGTATATACAAATCATATAGTGCCTAAAAGCTTAAACTTAGAGGCTACTGTACATACAGTGAAATAACTGACATGCCTCCCTCTGGTCTTTTCTAGAAACACGGAGCAATACCAGTTCCACCTTCTCTTGATTGGTATACTGAGTCATCAGGGAATTTTCTTTCCTGAAATATGTCAACCTGACATTAGAAATGTGTTTGTTTCACTTTAAAAATATAATGTTTATTTTCCCTATGAGTCCACACTTCTGGGACACCCTGTACAATACATTACGCTAATAAGAAATCCGTAATTGTTTTGGCGTTATAAAGGCCTTTATTTTAATACCTTATTTAGTACCTCCTTTAAAAGTGTGAGGTATTAAGGTTATATATCTAAATATATGTACAGAGTGGTACTTCATCTGAATGCAGAGAATAGGTCACCTATGCAACTATTGAACGGACCTAAAGGCGCTTAACCTTGCTAACATTATTAACAAATGTTTATAATATATATATTTATATATATATATATATATATATATATATATATATATATATATATATATATATATATGGTGGTGTAGTAGTTAGCATCGCTGACTGCGAATCCATCGGCCCCGGGATCGAGACCTGGTGACGGCAGGCGGCGTTATACTCCTGAGGAAAAACCTCCACCTTTTCCTCACGAGTGTGACTCACTTACATATTAGCCATTGTTATTCTACCCGCAACATAAAAAAAAGTCCCGAAACAAGACATCAATTTGAACATTTGTTTTAGTTTTAATGTACAGGGTGTCCCAGAATTAACTATCTATTTCAATGAAATCGGACAAATTTTTTAAAAACACACTTTTATTTATGTTTATCATGTTTAATATGTGTTAAAAATGTATAAATTTCTAAATTTTTTTCATAATTTTATTTTCATAATTTTTTCATAGTTTTTCATAGTTTTATTTTCATTCTCTTTCAGAACCCTATTAATAATGAATACACAAGAACGCATCTTTGTTGTAACATCCGTATCAAAGGAATGCAATGTAATGAAATCAGAGAAAAATTTACAAAGATTCCACAGAACCGTCCTACAGACAAAGCGATTCGTGAACTTGTGAACAAATTTAAAAGAACTGGATCCGTACACGACGAGGTGGGAAGAGGACGCCCAAGGACAGCACGTAACAGTACCGAACAGGTACGACAATTGTTTGAGGATGAACCAACAACTTCGGTTAGGGAGGCCGGTCGAAGACTCAACATATCCAAGACAACAGTTCATAGAATCTTGCGTTCGACACTGATGAAAAAGGCTTATCACATTCAAGTGTTGAAACTTCTCAATAAAGTTTTGACTTATGATTTATAAATCTATTTGTTTTGTATCATAATTTAGTAATAAACACAAAATTATGTCAGTTTTTATTAAATTTGTCCGATTTCATTGAAATAGATAGTTAATTCTGGGACACCCTGTATTACTTTTGTAAGTTTAATTTAAAATAAATTTTCATGTGAGACCGGATTTATGAGACACCCTGTGTGTGTATATATATATATGTATATATATATATATTTTTTTATTTATTTTTTTTTTAAGGCAGAAATACTGCATATTTTTCGTCACTGTTTGTGTTACACCATGTTTATGTTACACCATGTTACACCATGTTTATGTTACACCATGTGGGTTGCTTTGTTTGACTTTTAGAAAAGATTTTTTGTCGCCCCTAAATTATTTTTGAAAGAAAATAGAAAAATTAAAAAAATGAAAAAAAAAAAAAATGTACATTTGATTTTGTGCATTTTTTTAAGTTTGGTAAAAACGAAATAAAAATTTTAATTTCAGAGGTTCCTTTTTGTGGTGGTGGTGGTGGTGGTGGTGGTGGTTATTTACTTGTTAAAAATTATAAATGTTTTTTTATTGTAATTTAAGGAAGTTTGAGAATAGATCTAATTTTTATTTGTTATTAATCGTTTATTTTCTACCCCCTCCCCCTCCCCATTTTTATAGATTTTTGGTCTTGGATCTGGCACAGTTATCCAATCTATTTGAGACATTCGGTATCCCCATTTTTTGAGGCAAATATTTTGTAACTTCATCAGTATATATATATATATATATATATATATATATATATATATATATATTAAAAAGACCGTACTACCTGTATAGATTTGAAATTTTGAATACTCCTTATGCTATGAACTCATGCATAAGGAGTAGAAAGCAAGTAAATAGTTTAAATACTTATTTTATGGTAAGTACATGACTTACTACTCTACTGGATCATTTCTAAAGTTGATGTCCAAACAATTACTGACTGTGCTGCTTTTTCTATTGTTTTGACAATACAGTCCTAATGCAACGTTTGGTCTGGACAACGATAGAGAACGGAAAATTTGGTCATCATTGTTAAGGCAATTAATTTTTTATTCAGCCCATCCACAGCATTTTGGACTACTGCTACATCGTCTACTTTATTCAATCATTTACTCATGCTGTTCACTTGATGCCTCTGATTTTTCTTTATTATTTCTGGGTTTCATCGTCGAGTTGCACTCGTTTAGAGGTATTTTGACCAAAGTCCTTTTAACTGTGCTCGCCGAGACCCATATGCCATATTTTTCTTCTAATTCAGACCTAATTTGTCTCCATGCTTTTTGACATCTCACTAAAGTTCGTTGAATGGCCAACATCTCTCTTTCGCTACGAAAGTGTACCACTTCTGAAGTTCTTGAAACAATGTTTTGGACTGCTTTCTAGAGACAGTCGCCCTTTAAGCAATGACAAGTTGAGACTTGTTGATGGAGAAGCAGAAGCTGTGACCTCTGATGTTCCTTGAACTCAATCTTGTTCTGCCGGTTGGTCATGTACAATATCTAACAAGAAATTACTGAAAGTAGAAGAAATAAAACGTAGCGCTTTAATGGGTGAACTTTAACGGATTAACTACCGTCTATTCGATACAATCTTTGCAGATTTAACTAATTTGCTCGTTTCGGTAGTTTCAGACAGAACTCAACCCGCATTATAACATTATACCGTGGAAAGCTTTGACCTAAAACAATTCAAAGAAATTTTCAGATCGTATTTGAAGAATAAAGGTCATGTTGTATTATTTTTCAAATACTGTACATTATTTCCCAATAGAAACAGATAGAATCATTCGCATACCAACCATAACACATTTTCTTTTAGGAATTTGCTGAAAAACTAAAGTAATACTAAACTAATGTTTATTGAACCATATTTTACAGCTTTTAGAGGACATAAACTGGTTTGAACTGCATCTAAATCGACGAAATGGTAACAGAAATTACAAATTTAAAATCTATGAAGGTGCCTCCAGACTCTCTCTCTCTCTCTCTCTCTATATATATATATATATATATATATATAATTTTCAAAGTGTTTCATGATGGGTAATAAAAATTTGCATATAAATTAAAATGATATTTTTCCTAATGCACTAAACTATGTTTTGATGTATACATACGTTTAAAAAGGTGTTATATACAGTTTTAAAAACTATGTAAATGCAGAAATAACTTATAAAGCGGATGTTACTAGTCAGTTGAATATATATATATATATTCAGTCAGGAACGCCAGAAACTGGCATATCGTCATGCCAACTAATACTGCCCATTGCATTAATTACTGAATTATTATTAGCACTACTGAGAGTCGAGACCCCGATCACAGTGTCTGCTCTTCTTTTATAGGGAAATGGTAGATTACCGACTGAGCTACAGGTGCTAAATATACAGGGTAGCGTAAAAGTCGCGCACCATAGGAATTTTCAGTGTTGATTGTTATTTTTTTTTTTTTAGGTAGGGGATGGCTGCGAAATTAACAATAGACGTGAGGGTGAGCTTGGTTTTAATGTATGGAATACCAGGTACAGCACTACAAATTGATGAATCAATTTGTAGTACCTTGTATTCCATACATTAAAACCAAGCTCACCCTCTCGTCTGTTGCTAATATCGCAGCCATCACCTACCTAAAAGAAAAAAAATAATATATTACAGTCAACACTGAAAATTCCCATGGTGCGCAACTTTTGCGCCACCCTGTATACTGTTCTATACAAACCTGGCCCAAATTCATATTAATAGCCATGTTATCTTTACTTCCATTTTCTGTAATACTTTGATCATAAAAAACGTAAAGGTATTAACATACGTCGATGTTGCATCTACGCCTCTAGGGGCTTTAAATTTTTGCGTCCTTGGACCCATTCATTTAAAAAAAAATGGGCCCCTCTGAATAAATTTATAGTTCTACAATTTACTGCAGTTAAGACAAAGTTTCTGCCGTATTGGTGACCCTGTTGTAAAATAGATTTCTATTGATTGCATACTCTCCCGGCTATAGCCAATCCGGTTTGTTATAATAAATATTGATTTTTTTCAAGAAATACTTTTAAAAAGTTGACACAAAAACATTTCAGCTGCATAGGCCTAATTCATCGCTTATTATACGTTATTTGACAAATTTCAATGCGTCCACAATGACGCAGCTTGAAATAATAATACGTCATGGCATGAAACTTGCGTTAAAACGCAAAAACTCGTCCTAGATAGATGCAATACTAATACATTAAATCAAGGGTTTTCAACCTTGTTTCCACTGCGTACCCTTTCAAAAGTAAAAAAGTCAAGGTGTTTTCAATATATATATATATATATATATATATATATTATATATATATATATATATATATATATATATAATATATATATATATATATATATATATATAAAGGGTGTTTCAAAAGTCTTTACCCTTTTTTTTCCCAAGGACCCTAAGGTGACCATACGTTCAACACCCGAGTGAACATAACTGTCAGAGCGTGCAGAGTGTGCACACACTTCGTGAACACAATCAGAGGCCACGCAAGTCAATATGTCAGGTTCGATGGAGCAATTGAAAACTCGGGTTGCTTGCGCTGCGTTTGGGGAGGCACATCGAGCTTGTGCAGACATGATTCGGAGAATTCGTCACGCTGATCACAAGCTCAAAGTTCCAGGTTTGAAAAACCCTGTATCTGTGGCGTGGGTGGCACAACGCTTGAATATCTGTGAAAAAACTGTCAAAGAGTGGTGGCAAGCGGACCTGAGCGGGAGCGTTACCGATTTTGCGGACAAAAAGCGAAGTGGTCGCAAGCGCAGATTTTCGGAGCCGGACGTTCATTTCTTGCGAACGCAGGCCAAGCGCCGACACAACCCACTCAGAAAAATTCGAAAAACGGCCCAATAAACATTTTATAAAGGTTTGTGTTGAATGTATGGTCACCTTAGGGTCCTTGGGGTAAAAAAGGGTAAAGACTTTTGAAACACCTTATATATATATATATATATATAATATATATATATAATATATATATATATATATATATATACACACACACACACCGGTTGGGCCAAAAAAACTATTACCCTGATTTTGAACAATATAATTTTACCTTTATGAAATGTTATTTGTACATTTAAAATTGTACAATCAATATATGTACTGTATAGAATTTCATGGTCTATCTCGTGGTGTGAAGTTGGATTTTTGCTAACTATAACTATTATTTTGTAATTCGCTGTTATACAGACACGGGTAGAAAAACTTTCTGTTTCTATACAGTTACCTACGTAAGTGAGTCCAAGATTATGCGGAATGTGCCCTCTTCCATTATCAATGCACGCTTGCAACCTTGACTTCTCCCTTATCGACGGCAGTACCGCATCAAGGATTTTTCTTGGTCAAAATGCTAAAATCACTGCTGCTTATTACCAACAAAAACAATCTCTGACTTCCCTAACTTTGAAATAAAGATGGAAACTATGACTTTTTGAGAAAAATGAGGACGTTCCCTGCAAAGTCGATCTAGACTGATAGATTTTTGTCCTGTCTTCCATAAACTCGGTCATTTTGTGTGTTTATTGTTGAAGCAACCGTAAAGGTCTTCTCGTCGCTGAACCATATTTTCGACACTTCTCTGTCTGGGAATCGATCTAACAGAGCACGACATTTTTCACCTCTTGCTTGCTTATTTGATGCAGAGAGCTTATGAACTTCGACTCTTTTAAAACATTTAAGACCCAGATCATCTTTTACTATACGACGAACACTAGGGCGAGAAATACCAGTAATTTTTGAAATTTCTCTTGACTGCATATCATGGATGAAACCGCGTCAATATTTTCCTCAGTACGTGATGTTTTTGGCCTTCCACTGCCTTCTTTTCGTTTGGTCGACCCTGTGATATCGATTTTCTTTATGAGATACTGAAGTTCAGGTATCGTCCATCCTTTATTTGGAAACTCTTTCTTCATTCGTTTTGCACCCCAGTGTTTCTCCTTACGCAGTTTCAATATCAATGCTTCATCTTCCAAAGAGTATTTCATTATGTTATAACTTGTTCACCAACTATAGCAGAATGATGGTCTGAAATGAGAAAGGAAATAAATTAATTATTTTGTGTAAAAATTAGGGAAATTAATTATGGAGAAACTGACTGTCATCTGAAAGTATCAGTTGCTGACTTTGACCGCCTTTCAGTTGAGCACCGTATTCTGATATCTCCCTCCAGTTGTGAGCCTGTACCTCTACTCCTGGGGCGTTCAATCTAGATTCAAAGCCAGCGTTTGAAAGAGTAAAAGTATGGGTACAACATACGGCCTCAGCAGTAAGATCAATATAGAGGGTGATCCACAATATTAAAAAAAAATAATTGGGTAATAATTTTTTGGCCCACCCTGTATATATATGTATATCAGTGGTATGCGATGGGTGTGTCCACAGGGTAAGCGGTAGTTGCAAATATATATACATTATACAAGCATCATAACTTTATATTCGTTTTGATTACTGTAGTAATATACTGACTTTTTGTAATTTGACCTTTAACTGGGTAGGCGGCGCATGCCCCACTTACCATGACTGCACACCACTGATATACTGTGTGTGTATATATATATATATATATATATATATATATATATATTTTTATTATGTGGGAAGGAGGGACCAACGGCGACCGCCCAAGAAAATGCGTGTAGTGAGGAACAGAGGGAGAAAGAAGTGTGTACGGTATTTGAGAGCATGCGAGGTGGATGAAACACGGAAAAAGTTCGGCTAAAAGGATAGTGTGTACAGGACAGTGACTCCCTGTCTCTTGCCTAACATTCCCCACCCTCCGGAGTACTTCCCTGATCCAGTGAAGTCTACAATCTCCTCATTATATATATATATATTAGTGATGGACCGGATGTTAGTTTTTCAACATCTGCGGATGCGGATTTTTAATTTCAATATCCGCGGATGCGGATGAGGATGCAGATATTTAGTTAATGTATCAATATAATATAGAATTATGAATATATGACATTATTTTTCAAATGTCGTGATATTACTATTATGGCAGGCAATGCATAAGAATTAAAATTAATATTAATGTTTTCATTATGATAAAAATAATAACTTTTTCAAGAGTTTCAGCCACAGAAAATTGAATGAAACAAGTTTCATTCAATTTTCTGTTACCAGCTATTTATATTTTGAGGTTTATATGTTTGTTTGTTCATTAATAATTAATACTTTACATATGAAATGTGTATGATTGGGCCTTATAAGCTACTTTATAAGCAAATTTAATTGTAACTTGCATAATTTATTGGAGGTAATATCCGCATAACATCCGCAGTCAGAAGTGCGGATGCGGATGTTAAAAATGATGCGGATGCGGATATCCGGTCCACCGCTAATATATATATATATATATATATATACACACTTATTATCATGTATTGTTGAAATGTTTCGAAAAATGTATTTACAAATTACAATAAAACCATAAAAACACTTATTTTGTCAGCTCACTGCGTACCCCTTAGAAGTCTGATAGGTACCCCTAGGGGTACATATATCCTGGGTTGAAAACCCCTGCAATGAATAGAAAATTGAGTTAATTCCATTTTCTGTTCGCATAGATAGACCATCAAACCACTCGGACCAACATTAAAGCTAGTCACGTGCGGTGCAGTATTTTCTTTTTTTTTTTATCTATAGAACGTTTAATTTAAAGTGACGTTTCTATAATTAAGGTTTCTTAAGATTTTCCCTTTAAACTTTTCATTATACAAGGTGTTGCTAAAATCGCGTAACCCAATGTACAGGGTGGGTCAAAAGTCTGGAAACATAGGAACTATTATGATAATAAAAACCCACTCTAATAGACAGAGTTTATTTCCACAACAGTTGTGGAAATAAACTCTGTCTTTTAGAGTGGGTTTTTATTATCATAATTTGACCTTCACGTAGAAAAGTGAAGTGTTTTGCATTTATCATAGGAACTATGCTTTTCAATGCAAATATATATCCTCTTGTGCGAACACTCTTCTATAAAGCGTCGTTCTTTGTATATATATATATATATATATATATATATATAATATATTATATTATATATATATATATTATATATATATATATATATATATATACACACTGTATATGGGTTGCACGATTTTAGAAACACCCTGTATCTGCATTCTTATTTTCTTTTCTGCTTGCTGCTATTATTTAATTATTTTTTTAAATAAAGTTTGTGCTCTCGAGTCAGTTAACCCATTACACCTGATTACATAAACAGGCGTGTTCCAGAATATGCACTAAGAATATAGTATATAAGAGAAGCTGTTTCGCCTTATCGACGGTCTGCTTTTTATCGTTCATCTCACGCAACATATATATATATATATATATATATATATATATATATATATATATATATATATATATATATGTGTGTGTGGTGTGTGTGTGTGTATGTGTGTGCGCGTGTGTGTGCGCGCGTGTGCGTTTTAATAAATTTATTGACAGGGATTGTTTATGGATTAAGTCGTAGATAGAAAGCAAAGGCTAAGTCACTACTTGATAAAGCACAATCCCGACCATACACCTATTCAATGTAGGAGTAGCTCGCACCATCATTGGCAAGTAGATAGATAGTCAACATACTACCGCTTCCGTACGTTTCACTGAAAGCAACAACACTCAAAATAAAACCTTCTAAATTTAAAACATAACTTCTTTTTGAGGGTGCGTATTCTAGAAGTTTTTCTTTCTTTTGGGTATCAAAGCTTCTTGGCAGATGATACAATAACGTCTTTTAATATTACATAACTTCTTTGGATAGAAGAAATTGGCTTCGAAACTTCTTTTTGGAGTGATTTGAGACAATAGATGATAATATTTCTTTGTATAGAAGTTTGCGGGAAGTCTTTGTTTTCTATGAATCATACTGAAATGAGTGTTCCCATTTATGATCTTTCTCGCGCTTTTGTCGCTAATTTGCGTTGATTTATAGGTCTGGGTACAAAATTGAGTTTTCGCTGCTTCCTCTTGCTCTACACATACCGAACCAAGAACTCAGAATATACTGTATATACTCACCAAGGGGATACACTCACCGAGGGGATGTAGGTGGTCCGTGACACGGTGTGTTTTTATAGATATGATAACCGTAACAATCAAATACATCTAACAGCTCGTTATTATTTAAGCCATTTTCACTTCAAAAGATTTCTTAATAAATTTGACGTTCGTTACAAAATACTTTCATAAAAAATTGGTAAATAAAATTCGTAAAGTATTTTTAATTTTAACGTTTCTCTTTTTTTTTCTTTTTTAACTAAAAGTTCGCGAAAATTTCGAATAATCCCTTAAAAAATGTCGAAATTAAATCAAATTGAACTTAAGAATTTAACGAGTGAAATTAATTACAGAAACCGAATTCGTAATAATAAATAATTTCCATCTGTAAGTAACCAATAAAATATGTAACAAAAAAAACTCAAAATGTAGTCGTTTCTCTAATTACTTTTCCTTACTATTTATCAGAGTACAAAAACATGTTGCGAAATAATTACGAAATATATAAAAAGTAAACCGGGTTTTCAAAATTTACAGGGTGGTTGTAAATTCATTAAAATTCAGGCAAAAGAACACAAATTTTCGTTAGTCCCGAATTTTTATATGAGAAAAAAATATGTGGAATTTTGGTTTTAGGCCATTATCTAGAATCTAGATTGATAATGAAGCCAATAAAGTAATCTCAAGGGTACAGAAATCAGGAATAATGTTCTCGATTCGTACAGGTATATATATATATATATATATATATATATATATATATATATATGTTTCAATTGTCTCTCATACAATTGTGAGGAGAGAATAAAATTGTCTGCATTTAAATTTAGATCATGGCTCTAATCCGTTCACACGCAGAAATCTGATTCAGTTTAGTCTATAGCCAAGTCAGTTTAAGGCAAAATTTTTAAGTTTCAACACAAAATCGTTATGTGAGGATTCATTTAAATCGCGTTTGTATGAAGGTCCTAAATTTGAGTTCTACATATTTCTAACATTATATGGAACAACATAAATTTTTGTACAATTTATATAAACAATTTTACCCCCCCCCAAAAGGGGGACACTCACACATTTTAAAGAATGCTGACCTACCAAAAAATATATCGCAGCAGTTTTGGAGTTCATCTTTGAGTTTTGGAGTGCACACGCAGAAAAATTTTTCGCGCGAAGTAAAATCTGAGTTGAAGTGCGTCGAGTACATTTCTCCAACCACCTTTTACGACAATATCTTTTGAATGAAAAAACATAAAATGATGATAAAATCACATATTTTTCCTATTCTTATATCAAAAGATGTGATATATATATATATATATATATGGAAGCGATGGTGCTGTATATATATATATATATATGAGTGAAAGCGATGGTGCTGTTCTGTCTAGAATTAATAATAAAAGAAAAATAACTATATCAATATTCGTAATAGTAATAATAAAAATAATAATAATATTAATGGTCGTAGTAATGGAGGGAATAAGGAAAAAACCAAAAAAAAAAAAAACCTCAATGATATTTGCAGGAATGAGGACGAAGGGACTAAACTGGATTATAAAAATGTATATTTAAATCTCCATTGCAATACAAAGAGAAAGTAAGGTATTAAAAGTTTGTCAGAATGAGACTCTGAGGTTGGTTTTGGAAACCATCCATAAGACGTAGTCTTCCGTACATTCTATTAAGTTTGAGTTTACAAAGACAATTTTTACGTGTTGAGAGTCTGCAGATTTTTATAATATAAAATATTATTCTAAACGAATTGTGTTTCTGTATATGGACGGTTTACGAGTGCGGATACTTGTGGTTTTTTGGTCCATTTTGTGTAGAGCAAACCTAAGGTAGTACGAGTGTGGTTGTGATTGATGCAAATAAATTTGTACTGCCTTGGGAAGGAAACACAAACTTGCGGTGCATCTTGCTCCTGAAGAATCATGCACCAGGACTGATAATAACTGGTGGTGTCTGCAATACAAACTAACGAAAATCGCGATCAATTGAATACGATTACGGATATTCTTGGGACGAGACTAACACGGAGCATTATTGTTTTCATTGGTGATGAACTACGTACGAAAGCTTCGTCAGTACTTTGAGCCCCTATTTGTTTGGCAATGCTGCTGCTAGCTGCTCCTACCATGAAATGGGCATATAGGCGGAATGGTGCTCTGTGTAAAAAGATGTTTGACTTTTTATACTCCCACTTAAACTGTGAATGTATCAATGATTATATATATATATTATATATATATATATATATATATATATATATATATATACAAGGCATCCAAGACGTCTAGATTCATAGGGAAAATAGACATTATATTTTTAAAGTGAGACAAACTGTTGACAGAATTATAGTAAAGGTAACCGCTTGAAAACACATTTTCCCCACGATGTAGGGATAAGTGTACTCGAAGGGTTACCTTTAGACCGACAGGGTGAACGGCCAACTCAACCCAACCCAGGAGCCAACAGACGGGGGCGAACTAGAGCCTCACCGTTGAGAGTCAGCCACCGTAACTATTGAGTGAATGGGCGCCCTGAAGAACTACTATGTATTTTGCCAAAAAATTACAAGTAGTTTCATATGTGTACATAATTATAAGTCATAATAATAAGTCATAAAAATAAGTCATAATAATTAAAAGGGGTTTGCGGTAATTAGGGCAATACACGCGAAAACAGGTATATTTCTAAATACTTCAGGTGAAACACGCTCATTGAAAGCTTAATTCTCCACGAATGAATAACGACTACATAACTGTCGCGTATCAAACACGAAAGACGTATCAAACAATAAAGCCTAAATATGAACATCTGGACAACGAATCTTTATAACGGAGTTTCTTAAACGAGGCTAGAAAAGAACTTTCTTTAATATCAAGTGAGAATTATCTTCCATGTGTTTACTAAGTACGACAGAAAACTGCCCGCGAAGCACTGAATTTCGCCAGTGGAATGGATAAATTGTTGCGCATTCTTGTGTTACGAGCGTAACCAGTGACAATATTGTATATATTAACATAAAAAGGGTATTATTGGAGTTATATATATATATATATATATATATATATATATATATATATATATATTTAGGTTTTTAGGTTGTATGCGAAATCAGCAGTCTTGTGCAACCTGTTTATTAATGAATTAATATGCGGACAGTGGCGTGCCCACGGGGGTTTCCTGGTTGTCCGGAAACACCCCCTAAGATCCTAAATTAATTATTATTATTATTATTATTATTATTATTATTATAATCTTATCGGGAGAGTAAGCCCCTCTAATTACACAAATAAGTCTTTTCGAAAACCATCGACGTCACGAAGGTTCAATTATGGAAACATCCTCTTTTAAAATCCTGGCCATGCCCCTGGAGAATAATATTTAATCACTGTGCAATTATGTAATTCCTAAATGTGCGTAAAGTTGAGCACCAATTTTTTTTAAGGTCATTGTCAATATTAATAGATGGAATCCACTGTTTTTTACGACAGTTAAAGGTCATAAATTTAGTTTTATTTGCCTTTAGACATAAACACTGTTAAAGGTTCCATCAGTGAAGAAACCTTTCACGCGATATTCTCTTTGAAAACATTGTAAACATCTCCAAGTTGTCTTCTTGCTTTACGAGAGGGCAATTAAGTGAACATAACGGAAGAACTATATCTTAACCACTGATGTAGGGCTCGACACCGATCTCGAGACATTTTTTCTGGTCTCGGTCTCGGTCTCGGTCTAGGCCATGGTGGTTTTGACTACATCAGTGATCTTAACGAACTGGCAGAGGTGAAACGCAAATACAGTACTTTTTCAATTTTCACAATGTACAACCCTGTCATGAAACAAAGCAATTTCATAAAACGTGCCCATCTGGGAACTAAGCTTGGATAGGATTTATATGTCATCTGGCATGTTTTTAATATAAAGTTGGACACAATACAGGGTATTGGAATCTCAGAAGTCGCGCACCAAAGACTTTATTCAGATTTACAAGGTTTACGTATTAGCCTATGATGCGGGACTCCTGAGACACCCTGTATTATAAAAATATATATATTTTTTTAATTGAAACACCAGCAAAAATAACTTAAATGCATTCACTGGACAGGTTTACATTTTCAGCGCGATAACAACTGAAATTTCCATACCTTAACTTATCAATGCACAAGTTTCAAATAAAACAATGCAAACATTATAGTGTTGGTTTACGTCGTCGTCGTTGGCCTAGGCAAGCTACGGCTTGGGACCGTAGCGCATCTATCCGGTATAGGTTAACCTGGATGATGTAGCCATAAGCACTGCCGCTGGTTAAGTGCCAACCAGTGATTATCTCACTAGCCGTATTGAGTCCGTTAGGCGAAACTGCGACAGTACCAAAGGTGGAAAATATAACCCTTGGATTTCTATTATTTATTTGTAAAATGGACATGGTATTAGATTAAAATAATTATTTGAATATAAATAATTAACTGACAATTGTGATATATAATTAATTATGTTTACATACAATAAAATAATACAATATACATAAAATTAGTATTAATGTGGTTTACAATTGAATTATGATGGGTAACTAATTTAAAATGAATTTATAGCTATTCCGAAATTCAAGACGGTAAAATTAACATTTAACTTGAAACTAAAATAAGAGTATTCACTACACACTCCCCACCAGAGAGGAAGTTCAAAGAGTTCCGAACGACACTGATTTCCCCGGGACCTTTTTGGTAGCTACATGTACCTCACTTAAGGTTGATTCCAAAAACGCAGGCTTAAGACGATCGATAGAAACCTTGTCGACCTTGGAACCGCGCTGGATGAGAAATGATTTGCGCGTACGTCGGAGAACTTCATAGGGCCCGTCATATGGACATTGGAGAGGCCGTTTTGGGAGAGGTACACGAACGGAAACGTGGGTGCAAGACTGGAGGGCTGGGGAAACAAAGATGTTCTGTTGGCTAGTCAATCGAGGGGGAACAGGCTGAAGGGACTGCATGTGAGAGGAAAGTGTTTTGAGCGAATTCCGTAGGATCACATGACTTATCCCCTGCAGTGAAGTAGCCACCTGGTAGCCGCAGTGTTGTTCCATAGACTAGTTCAGCCGCTGTAGTCTTCAGATCACTCTTAAATGCAGAGCGAATACCAAGCAACACGAGTGGAAGCTTATCCATCCAATGGGAGTCTTCGTGACACATAAGGGATGACTTCAGCTGGCGATGGAAGCGTTCGACGAGGCCGTTAGCTTGCGGATGATACGCACAGGTATGCGCATGTACTGTACCCAACAAGCTGGTAAACTTCTTCCAAAGCGAAGACTCAAATTGGCGACCTTGGTCAGTGATGACTTTTGTCGGCAATCCAAATCTTGATACCCATCCATGAAGAAAGGCTCTGCAACAGTGTCCGCTTGGATATCAGGAAGTGGGATGGCTTCAGGCCATCTGGAAAAGCGGTCGAGACAGGTGAGCAGATAACGTTGGCCTTGAATCACTGGAAGAGGGCCAACAATGTCTACATGAATTACCTCAAATCGCTGGGATGGGGGCGGAAATGCGTCAAAGGGGGACCTGGTGTGCCTTTGGACTTTGGCACGCTGGCAGGCAAGGCACGTTTTGGTCCAATGTTTGACATCCTTCCGCATCGAGGGCCAAACAAAGCGAGAGGTAACCAGGTGTTGCGAAGCACGGATACCAGGATGGGAGGGCTTATGAAGATCCGTGAAGACTGCTTGTCTGTGACATGGAGGGACATAAGGGCGAATAGCAGCTGTTGATACGTCGCAATAGAGGGGCACAGACAATCCTGGCATACTCATTTTCTTGAGGGAAAGTGAGTGAGTGGAGTCTTCTCTGAGCAGGTCTTGTAGTTCCGTATCCTTATCTTGATCCTGTGCAATAGCATTCCACAGTGTAGAGCTGAGGGTAACAGAAGTAATCTTATTCTTGAAAGTGCATCCGCTGGAGTGTTCAAGACACCTTGATGTGGCGGATATCTGTAGTAAATTGCGAGATATAATCGAGTTGCCTGATGACTCTGGGAGAGTGGTTACAGCTGTTTTATTGAAGACAGTGACCAAAGGTTTGTGGTCGGTAAAAACACAAAACTCTCGGCCTTCAAGGAAATGTTGAAAATGCTTCACGTTTAAGTAAATAGCAAGAAGTTCACGTCCGAAAGCACTATAACGCGTTTGGGCTGGCTGCAGCTTTTTCGAGTAAAACGCGATGGGTGCTTGTTGACCGTTAATGGTTTGTTCCAACACCCCACCGATCGCAACATCTGAGGCATCGACCGTCAGAGTTAGGGGGGCATCACTGATAGGAAATGACAGAGACAATGCACTATTGATAGCATTTTTGGCATTGTCGAACGCCTGTAAACTATCGCTACACCATAACAATTTCGTTACCTTGCGTTTGTGTGTGATCATAGCGTGTAGAGGAGCAAGAACACTGGCACAGTTTTTAATGAACTTGTGGTAATAATTTACCAAACCTAGAAACCGACGTAACTCACGCTGATTATTTGGCATTGGGTAATTTTTTATCACTTCACACTTGTCCTGAAGGGGGGTAATTCCGTGCTGCGAAATCGTGTGACCAAGAAATTCCAAGGTTGGCTGTGCAAACACACACTTAGATGCATTAATAGTAACACCGTATTGTTCTAAGCGTTGAAAGAGGAGTGAAAGATGTTCCTTATGTTCCTCTTCCGTTGAGCTGGCCACAAGCAAATCATCGATGTAGGCATAAACAAAGTCTAAGCCTCTGGTGACCTCATCTATAAACCTCTGAAAGGTTTGCGCAGCATTCCGTAGCCCGAACGGCATCTTCACAAATTCGAATAACCCAAATGGTGTACAAACTGCAGTCTTGGGAATATCCGAAGGCTCTACGGGAATGTGGTGGAAAGCCTTAACGAGATCTATTTTACTGAAGATAGATTTGCCGTGGAGAAGAGAAGTAAAGTCTTGGACATTTGGTACCGGATATCGGTCCGGGATGGTTGTCGAATTCAAAAACCGGTAATCCCCACATGGTCTCCAGTCTCCTGACTTCTTCTGGACCAGGTGTAGGGGAGAGGACCAACTGCTTTTGGAAGGTCTTATTATCCCAAGATCCAGCATAAGCTGGAATTCCGATTTGGCAGCTTTCAGTTTGTCCGGGGCAAGACGTCTGGGTTTTGCAAACACAGGGGGACCTTTTGTTGTAATGTGATGGGTAATGGTGTGCTTAATGGTATCACCCATCTGCATCGGTTGAACAATTCCTGGATATCGCTGGAAAAGGCACTGGTACATGGAATTAGGGGGAACGAGGGAAAGTGCAGAGTTAGAGGCGTCCGGAAGGGCAACCTGTTTGGCAAGAACAGAAAGCAGTGTGGCCTGGTCGCATAAGCGTCGCTTGTCAAGATCCACCAGGAGTTTGAAATGCTGGAGGAAGTCAGCGCCGATTATGGGATGCTGCACTTGAGCACAGATGAAAATCCACTTGAAGGATCGGTGAAGGCCCAAGTTTAGTTCACGCGACTGAGTACCGTACGTGGGTATGCGTGAACCGTTAGCAGCGTATAGAGGCGGAGATTCCGAGTGCGTATGACCAGATTTTTGAGGGAATACACTGACTGACGCTCCGGTATCGACCAAGAAATTGACACCAGAGTTCCTGTCCTTTATGAATAACAGGTTGGCAGTGCGAGTACTAGACGCCATTAGGACTCGCTGCTGGGGTTTTCCGACGAAAAATTGCAAGGGGAGATGCACTTCCTAGCCTTCTTTCCAAATTTCGAGTGGTAGAAGCAGATCTTCCCGGAACTCGAACGATGCCTCTTCGTAAATCTTGACCGAGAATGGCTTCTTTGCCGTTGATTTTGTAGCAGAGAACAAACGTGGTTGAGTTGTTGACTTAACTCTTCCACTTTCAACTCCAGTTCCGATTGTGTGTTCACGTTGTTGACCGGAGCTGTGTCAATCTCCACTACTTTGTCGGCAGTTTCTGCTAGTTTATCAACTGGAGTAGCAGGATCCATAGTGGCCAAGACACGCTGAGCTGATGGAGGAAGTTTCTGCAAGAACAACTGTCTAAAGATGTCCTTATCGAAGGTTTGTGCGCGTTCGCCTAGAGCGCACTGCATAGCCCTCAGCATTTGAGTGGGCTTACGGTCTCCAAGTTCTTCTTTTGAGATTGACTGATGTAGTTTCTCACGCTCGGAGACAGTGGTGCGGCACAGGATGGCAGACTTCAGATCGTTGTATGGGTCCTCACTCGTGGAAGTAGACACGATGACGTCACGGACTTCAGAGATGATGCTCGCTGGTAGAGAGGACAAAACATGATCGTATTTTGTCCTGCTAGCGGTGATCCTTCCCAAGTTGAATTGTGATTCCACTTGGTGGAACCAAATAAATGGATCACCCGGCCAGAAGACGGGGAGCTTTACGCTCAAGTGGGAGATGGCACCAGCGTCGTCAGGCATCTTCTCCTATGCTTGCTGACGTACAAGCAAGACGACAAGTTACCAACGAAGGAGTGGAGGTTGAGACGAGCGCAGGCACAGAGCGCACGGGCAGGGGTGAGGGGCAGAGGGCACGAGCGACATTACAGTCTGGTCCTAGTCGCTCGGGTGAAGGGGGTGATGGGCACGAACGACGTTACAGTCTAATCCTAGTCGTTCGGGTAAAAGGGGGGAATCCAACTCCGGAGTCACCAATTGTTGGTTTACGTCGTCGTCGTTGGCCTAGGCAAGCTACGGCTTGGGACCGTAGCGCATCTATCCGGTATAGGTTAACCTGGATGATGTAGCCATAAGCACTGCCGCTGGTTAAGTGCCAACCAGTGATTATCTCACTAGCCGTATTGAGTCCGTTAGGCGAAACTGCGACAGTACCAAAGGTGGAAAATATAACCCTTGGATTTCTATTATTTATTTGTAAAATGGACATGGTATTAGATTAAAATAATTATTTGAATATAAATAATTAACTGACAATTGTGATATATAATTAATTATGTTTACATACAATAAAATAATACAATATACATAAAATTAGTATTAATGTGGTTTACAATTGAATTATGATGGGTAACTAATTTAAAATGAATTTATAGCTATTCCGAAATTCAAGACGGTAAAATTAACATTTAACTTGAAACTAAAATAAGAGTATTCACTACAATAGTAATACCCAAAATGAGGCTTTTCGGCTTGAATTACTGTGAAAAAACAAAATAAAATAATATTTGTAGGTAGAAAATGTATATTTGTTAAGAAAAGTACATTTTATGGTGGAAAGTTGTATAATTGTTTAATCAGAATAGATTGAAAGTTCGGAAATGTCTCGTAAAATTTGTTCAAATATTTCAACTGTACAATTTGGACCTCCGATTTTCATTGGATGTTTTAGAATTGTTTCGGTACAAACCTGGTACACGTAAGAAAGTTAGGTTAGGATAGGTTAGGTTAGGATATATTTCTCCAGTGAAGAATGGACTTTTCTCAACATATATATATATATATATATATATATATATATATATATATATTTTCTACCTAGAAATATTATTATTATTATTTTTATTTTTCACAGTGCTTCAAATCGAAAAGATCCCTCCAAAAATATATGACATAGTCTCATTATTATCTAAATAACTACAACCTTTTGAGAAACAAAATGGAAGGTGGAAGACCGTGTATAAAAGAAAAAAAATGGGTCTTTTTTTCATGTTATTTGCAAAGAAGAATACTCTTAATAATTGCTTGATTACTCAAGGTCACGCACACCAATTTCTGTGCCGACACCAATACCTTGTTAAAAATTTATTCCTATACTTATCCCTGTGCGAATAACTAATTATCGAAAATTTGTTTGTATTATATATATATGGTAGCGCAAAAGTCGCGCAGCATAGGAATTTTCAGTGTTGACTATGATATATTATTTTTTTCTTTTAGGTAGGGCTTGGCTGCGAAATAAACAATAGACGAGAAGGTGAACTTGGTTTTAATGTATGGAATACCAGGTACAACAAATCGATGAATCGGTACAGAATTTAAATTCTGTACCGATTCATCGATTTGTTGTACCTAGTATTCCATACCCTCTATATATACACACACACAGGCGTGTGTGTATATATATATATATATATATATGTTCAAATGTTCCGCGCGATGATTCCTCATTTCACGAAGGTCAAGCTTGTCGCCCCTCCTCTCGAGTTGGCCTGGTGAAGTAGTGAGTTGGTTTCTTGTACTCTCCACCTCACATAGCCAGGTACGCCCGGCTCATCGGGGATTGCTCTGAGCCAGGCGTCTAATCTTCTTTTGAAGATGTCCACTGCAGCACCACTCGTGTTCCTTAGGTCTTTGGGCAGCTGATTAAACAATTTTGGTCCTCTCACAATAAAACTATTTTCTTTCAGTGTTAAGGATGTTCCCTGTCTAGCCTTTAATTTGGGAACACGACACAGTCTTCCTTTTCTACTTTCCACTGTTGTTTGGGGAGTTTCAGGGTTCAGAGTAAGATTAGGGACTAGTTCTCCATTATTTTCCAAGTGTAAATAATGGTTTATCTCTCTCTCCTCCTCTCCAATGAATATAGGTTTAATTCGCGTAACCTTTCCAAGTAATTTAGTATATATATATATATATATATATATATATATAGTCATGCCATCCCTGGCGGGGTGGAAGGTGTCGTCGGTGTATTTGGACTTTGCTAACCGCGACTGGTTCCATTCCAGCAATCGAACATAAAAGTCAGAAAACAGTAAACTGGATTTTGTATGAAGTTTAATGAGTTTCAGTTACGAGAAGTAAACCTTTTCATTACGCCCCCCCCCCCCCTCTTCAACCTGAAATAAAGGTGGGGGAGGGAGGCTATCGATGCAACTCGGAGAAGAGAATCTGAGGGACAGAAAAAACAAACCTCATCCCTGCAGACGATCATTTTGGATGTTCATTTTTTTTTGTTTCGACCTCAATTGGAAATGATTCGTACAAACTCTTCGTTTACAACTTTAGAATAACAGTTTAGAATCATTCTTCAGAGTTTTATTAGACGCAATTATTCAACACAATTATATAATTGAATCAATAATTAATTGGCGATCGACGAAATGGTTGGTTAATAAGCGGATTAGGTATTTTACATGATGGATTTTATAGGGTGTAAACATTTTCTGCATTTCCAAAAAAATATTCGCTCAAAACTTTAAAAAAACAAAATGCTTATGAATTTTCTTTTAATTAAATGCTGAACTGAGAACAACCATCATCACGTGATCATGAATGGAAATAAAAACTCATATTAGAAAAGCATAGTAATTCCTAGCACATTTTAGCGCCAAATAATATATATATATAAATATATATATATATATAAATAATATATATATATATATATATATATATATATATATATATATATATATATATATATATATACAGGGTGTCCCGTAAGTCTGGACCCATAGGGAAAAATAATAAAATTACAAAATAGTCCAAAAATTTATTTATAATATATTTTTTATTATTTTTATTATTATTTTTATTATTTTTTATTATGATCTTACTCCGCTGGAGTTTTATTTGTGGGGCCACTTGAAAGCTAAAGTGTACGAGGTCAAACTTCAGAACATTTTCCACCTTAAAGCACGCATTGTGGAGGCGTGTCAAGAAATTTCTGCGACTGTGATTCAGAAAGTGCTGTCGCAGTGGAGATTGCGTCTTCAACTATGTGTGCGACACAACGGCGGACACTTTGAACAGATTATGTAATAAATTTTTGGACTATTTTGTAATTTTATTATTTTTCCCTATGGGTCCAGACTTACGGGACACCCTGTATATATATATATATATATATATATATATATATATATATATATATATATATAAAGAGAACCTGCACCAAAAGGCATATTTTTATAAACAATACGTATTTTGTGGCATTTATTGGTTTTATGTTAAAAAGAATTGTCTGGTTATAATAATAATATGCATTGTTTCCTAAAATATGGTTCTACAAACACAGTTTCCTTCAAAATGTATATACTGGTTTTTACGGCAACTGGGTGTCATTGGCAAATTTAAATCTTTGAAATTGTTGCGTCTCTACATCTTTCATAGTCTTTTATGCGGGTAATATATATATATATATATATATATATATATAATATATATATATATATGAAAATTATTTCACGAAAGTAACACGTGAAAAATATTTATGATGAATAAAACCATGAAGGAAAGGAAACACAGAATGGTGCTCAAGCGCTTTCGTCTAATGACATCCTCAGGAACACTGAAGTACATAAAGAGTTACAGCCTATATATAGGTTACAGAAATATATATATATATATATATATATATATATATAAAATAAACGGAGAAATAAAATTAAAATTAAAAATTAAAGGATTGCGGGAGGAGCATACAAATTTGTGAGGAAAAACTATCGATCTTTAGCACAAGATCAAATGAATTGTTTCCAACCAATGTTATAGATAAAAAAAAAAAACTACCGATTTTTAGCACAAGATCAAATGAATTGTTTCCAACCAATGTTATAAAAAAAAAAAAAATACAAATTTATACTCCAAATCTGCCCGGGTTTTAGCACTCTGCCCTTCTTGTATATAAAAATAAATTTAAAAATAAAAGTTATTAGAGTAGCATACAAGTTTACCAAAGATTTAGCGTTCTACCCTTCTTATCTAAATCTGTTCTGAAGGCATTCAAAACAACAGGATCGAGTTGAAAAAGACCTTTGCTTATGTTGAAGTTATTTGTAAGTTGGATAATGACAGACTCAAGAATATTTCTATTAAAAATGTTGCTAGAGTGAAATAAAACTGAAGCATTATTCCAATCAATACAGTGGGATAACTCTGACAAATGGACAAAAAGGGCACTGGACGACTGTCCTGTTCTAACGGAATATTGATGCTGTTTTATAGGTGTGTGTGCAAATCCTTTCCCGTCTGACCTATGTTAAATGATCAAGTCCCCTCCATTAAGTTTACTTTAGAAGTGGAACAAGACAATTCAATCCCGTTTTTGGATGTGCGTGTACATAGGCTAAGCCCAGGTTTTAAGTTTAGTATCTATCGGAAAAAACAAACAATTTGTCCTACGTACACTTTTACTCGGGACATGACACCCCCACTAAGAAGGCAATTTTTCTTCAATGTTTCTCCGCGCCCTTAGGATCGCCAGTCCGGAATACATCGATGCCGAATTAGAAAAAATCAACGGTATTGGAAGTGATCTGTGTTATCCATCTGCGTTTATGGAATTTTGTCTCAACAAGGCAAAACGAACTTTCTATCGTGTCAATAATAACACTCGTACTTTGTCAAAAAATATTTTAGTACTTCCATTTTTCCCGGGCTTTTTAGGCATTGCTAATGTACTTAAACTTTTGGATATTAATGTAGTATTTTCATATAACAATATTGTGAAAAATATCGTAGTAAAAAATAGCCCTACCAATAATTCAGGCATTATCTATAAAATTAGTTGTAAACAATGTGATTCCTTTTACATAGGTCAGACGGGAAAGGATTTGCACACACCTATAAAACAGCATCACTATTCCGTTAGAACAGGACAGTCGTCCAGTGTCCTTTTTGTCCATTTGTCAGAGTTATCCCACTGTATTGATTGGAATAATGCTTCAGTTTTATTTCACTCTAGCAACATTGTTAATAGAAATATTCTTGAGTCTGCCATTATCCAACTTACAAATAACTTCAACATAAGCAAAAGTCTTTTTCAACTCGATCCTGTTGTTTTGAATTCCTTCAGAACAGATTTAGATAAGAAGGGTAGAACGCTAAATCTTTGGTAAACTTGTATGCTACTCTAATAACTTTTATTTTTAAATTTATTTTTATATACAAGAAGGGCAGAGTGCCAAAACCCGGGCAGATTTCCAGTATAAATTTGTATTTTTTTTTTTTATAACATTGGTTGGAAACAATTCATTTGATCTTGTGCTAAAAATCGATAGTTTTTCCTTACAAATTTGTATGCTCCTCCCACAATCCTTTAATTTTTAATTTTAATTTTATTTCTCCGTTTATTGTATATATATATATATATATATATATATATATATATATATATATATATATATATATATATATATATATTTTCTGTAACCTATATATACGCTGTAACTCTTTATGTACTTCAGTGTTCCTGAGGATGTCATTAGACGAAAGCGCTTGAGCACCATTCTGTGTTTCCTTTCCTTCGTGGTTTTTTTCATCATATATATATATATATATATATATATATATATATATATTACAGGGAATATGTGTAACTAGGGATTTTATGAAATCTCTAAAATGTTCAGGGATTTCACGTAAGGTTAAGTCGTGATATTTTCGTTAAATCTACGAGAAAATTATTGAATGTACAGTTAATTGAATGCCCGGTTAGGTCAACTGTACGCCCTTGACGATTCGTTAGGTTTAGTCGTGATATTTTCGTTAAAACTAACGAGAATATCACGACTTAACTTTACATGAAATCCCTGAATATTTTAGGGATTTCATGAAATCCCTATTTACACATATTCCCTGTAACATATATATATATATATATATATATATATATATATATATATATATATATATTAGGCCGGGTCGAAATTTTTTATTTCTTAGGTACATAGTGTGAGGTGGTTCAATCAATCATAGTAACACCTGGTAAAATATTTTTGAATTCTGAGGACCCCTACCCTCCCTACCGGCAAAGCTGGGCACTTGCGGTTTTTTGCGGTACTGCGGTACTGCGGTACTACCGCACTACCAAACCGGTACCGCATAACGCAGTACCGCAAAGGATCGCTGAAAGTACAGGCTGTACTTTCAGCGATCCTTGCGGTAGTACCGCAGTACCGCAGTACCGCAAAAAAAACCGCAAGTGCCCAGCTTTGCCTACCGGTTTCAGTTTTTTCAGAAAATTCATAAAATTTGAGATAATTTGCGATTTACTTCGAAATTTTTTTATTATTACAAAAGTTCGATTATAAAAGTTTTTAATTATTTTTTAATGAAAAAAATTTTAAAAATACAAAAATGCATGAAAAAAAATTTAATACATAAATTTTTAGCTATTATTCGTAGAAATTTAGAAATTAAGAGAGAAATTCAATACAATTTTTGACCTAAAACTAATGTTTTTTTTTTTATTCCTTCCGTTGACCTTTCCACTCAAACGTAGGCAGTTCTTTTCTGACTCTGAAGTATTTAAAATAAATTTATGCCGATTAATATAACCAATTCTTTCCTGGCTAGATTTAGTTACTAAGTTCACACCCCGTTCAACGCTTTGGCTGTGACATGGAAAATCTAGTATTTCTAGAGGTTTAGTTCTAATCTGAAGCAATTGCTCATTCTGAAGTTTTGGCTAAATTTTCATAGGTATATCTATTTTGAAAATTTTCTATTAATTCTAAGTCTTCTTCATAATCTAAGTCCTCTCTGTCTTGAAAATCGACATCTTCATTTTCATTATCATCATCTATCACTTCTGATGATGCAAATTCCCTTGCTTCTCTTAATTTTTCTTTGATTTCTTTTCCCTTTCTGTGCTTTTTGGATTTTGCCTAACTTTCTCAAATTACTTGAAGTAGTTTTTTATCAATTTTTCCTAACTGGGTTTTTTTTTCTTCTTTTTGACCAATAAAAACTTCCCATTCTATAATAGGTATTTTATGTTCACACCTACAAAGTTTTCTATCCCTTATGCCTTATCATAACAGTGACATGGGAGATATGTCAAACATCTCGTCATATTCTTTATTTTCATAATATTTTTCATTTCTTTTTATCATAGGGCATTTAGTTAACTTATCAGCATCTTCTATAAGTCTAGTAACTCTAACATAAATTCCCTTTGTATCAATTGTTGGGAAAGAAAATTTTGCCAAATTTCTTTTATATCTTGAACAACTACGTTATACCAATCATTTTTACTTATTTTACCCTGTGCTTTAGATTCTTCCTCTCTAACAATAAAATGGAAGTGCCTTAAACATCAGCTTTTGAGGCGTCATGGCAGATGAAAATTTTGCTGGATTCCGAAGGCTGCATTGGCTTCTTTTTCTAGTAGCCATAATTTAATTAATAAGATTTTAACTATATTTTATTTATTACTGATATTTTAAAATTAAATAACGTACTTTAATACAAACTTTTAACATTCTAGGTACCTAAACAGGAATCTGGAAAGAAAAAAAAACAAAAATAATGTAATATTAGGTCTTATATCCGGTGCTATGAGTCAGCACCGGATTTAAAACCCTACCCTACCCCCCGACCCCAAAAAAAGTTGGTGAATGGTCTGTTCTGATGTAATTCGTGCCGGAGAACCCGATTTTGGCCATCCGAAAGCAAAAAAATAATATTTAGGGTCGATTTTTACGATTTTCGATTTTTGGCCTATTTCCCAACAAATTCATATGGAAAAAAGTGAGTATCGGTAGGGGGGAGTAGCGAAGGCCCCACAGCCTTGATTTT